>UBIG03000142.1:0-17002 GCA_900464855.2 Musa schizocarpa
AGTGCAAAATTTTCTAAGAAGCCATTTATTTCTCATGCTTGTTTTGTACAGTCTCTTAATGTATGATTTTTGCAATACATCTTATGATATGTCCATATTTTTATGTGTTACCACTTACCATAATAACTATTTTCTTAAGGCTCTTCTTTATCAGTAGCATATTCCAAACTTCAGCTTTTTTTAATTCAAAGCGGCATGGTTTTTATTCTGAAATCTGATTTTTGTTCACTTCAATGTTTTGATTCTTTTTTCCCTTCTTGTTTGAACTTTCTTAATAGTATATTTTGCAAAACATGATTCTTCCTTTCTCCATCAAGTATGTGTTATCATCATCCTCTTGCTGTTTATTTGAATCATCATTTGGATAGTTAAATTTAGTTTGTGAAAAAGAAAAACCGTTATATGGCACTTCTAGTTTTACTGTTAGATTTGGTTCCTATTTGACATGCTCAACCAAAGATTAGGAGGAGCAACAATTGCAATCATAATGAAAACAAAGTATTTAAGCACCAATGGAAACTGTTGTTTTCTAATAGTCATGAACCATTTAGAAGAGCTTTATTCTACAATGCTTTATTGTTGGATTCAAGCATAACTCAGATTATGAGTTAGTTTCCACTTTAAATTACAAGAAGTTAAAAGAAATCTTATTTCAAGAAGATAATTAGATCATTATGATGAAGAGCTTGGACCCATGTATGCCGAGACAATCATATATGAAATTCAAGAGCCTGGCCCATGGCAGGAGTCACAATTGAAAATCTGAGAATACTATGAATTAGGCTAGAAAGCAAGTGTAACTTGAAGACATCCAGATTAAATACGAAGAATACCCCATGTATATGTCTATTCTAGAAGGCAGCTAAAATGGATCTTCCACAAGAACTATAGTGTTGCCAAAATTATCTGGATGTTGATAAATCTTGTCCTAGTTGATCAATTAAAAGTACCAAAAGCCATATGGTCCACAGAGTAATCAGTTATACCCACCAAGACCAAATGATAGTTACAGTCAAAATGATTGATAAAGGATTTCAAGTGTCAATAAGTCGAACTACTGGATTTAATATAATGGACTGTCAAAAGCTCATAATGGCATATTCAGCAGTTTAAAACTAAGCCTTGGTTTGGGACCAATAATCTGTTTAGAAACAATTGGACAGATCAAATATAGCTCAACAGTAGTTTATTAACTGATCAACTATTTTGGAATTAGATGAAAAATTAAAAGTAATTTTATTTGAAATGTAGAATAAAAAGAAACTAACCCAACATTGTTGCAAACAAAAATCTGATGATGTATAAATGTGTACAAAATTGTTACCAGAAGCAACAAACTAAAATATCTCATAACACTAACACAGCATTTATTGAAAAGAGATTGGTGCCATCTTAATGCCCTTTGTTCGCAGAAATTCTTCACAAACGGAAGGTATACGTTGGATCTAGTTTGATTCAGCAAAGGCTCCCTTTATCTATCATTTATGCTGCATTTGTGTTCTGATGCTGAGGTAATTGTTACCTCGGAGATAAAACACCTGCGAAGAACAAGATTTGTGTGCATGGAACAGGCCTAAGGATATCCCCTTCGTCCTTGGGTGCTTCTGTTTTCGATGATGGAATGGTCGAATTTCTCTTTGTTTTAGAGCGCTGAGGAAAGTTGTCCTCTGTATGAAGGGAAAAGCAGAGGTTCCGATCTTTAGAAGTCCGAACTGGATCTTATGTCAATCCATATAGGTGATATAAGAGCGCGTCTCGATGGAAACATCGTGGACTATGAGCTATGGTTATCGTTGAAAAGGGACCAGTAGAAAAGAGGTGAATTTGATATGCGGCACGTAATGCTGTTGGATCTGTTTTGTCCCGCGAGCGGTGTGCACCACTTGTAGCAGATTCAACTTTAGAACCGTTCGTCTTTACCTATATATTTTGGAATTCTTGGTAGCATGTTTTAGTAATGTTGTGTGCTTTTCGCGTAAAATGCCAAAGTTTGAGAGCAGTTTGCAGAGTGTTACGATGCGACGCTCAGCTGCCTTAAGCGAAATAGCTAAAATGGCTCCATTTCGCGTGTCCGCGACTATTGCGGCGGATTGTGACGCCAGCGTCAGCCAGCAGCACCACAGGAACCACCCGGTGGCACCGTAGGGGATGGGGCTTACCGATATAGATGTTCGGCGTTGAACAATCTTTCCACCAATTCACCACGTTAGCAGCCGAGGACTTGTCTTAGCATTTTCGGTGAGCAGTGTTTGGACTTCGTATTGTTCCGACCTTCTACATGTCCTTGTTTTCCTCTTTTTCTCTTTTTCTCGTACATAATTTCGAATGCTTGTAAAGAAGCTTCTCTTTAATGAGGCGATAGGAACATCCGTGCAACATTCTTCAAATCATCCCGACTTTCTCTTTTATAGGTCGCCCCGGGACCTAAGTGAGTTACAAATTAGGTGACCTTTGCGGGCCGCGCCATCGCCGAAGCATCATGGCAAACAATCCAGAAGCTAATTCAGAAGTTGGCACAAGGCGTTTTGTGACAGGCAATTGAAACTAAGTTTGCGTCTTGGCCCATGAGAATTGTCTCTCCGCGGCTTAGGCAATTCGGCTCAGTCATTGACTATGAGTAATACAGGCGAGACAATTTGAAGCATGCAACGAAGAACTTTTACTGGCAATTTTACGCCATGGAAAAACATCATGGCCGAATCAAGCAAGACTGGGGGCAATTAGAACCCTTGCCCGAAAACAGTTCAATAAAATTGGGCTGCAAGTCGCGTACGCAAACTCTCCATCACTTGTTGAATTAAGCTCAAAGAGGGCACAGCAACGAACATGATGAAGTTAACTACTCTAATGAAGCGGAAGGAGGTGCCTGTCTGGAAGGCGCCAACTTGTCACTGACGATGCATTCCAGCGCACCATAACAACTCAGTTCAACGAACCGTTCGTAAACTCACTGCCGTATGCGGTACGCTTGGCAGCATGTTTTCTCTTAGTTTTAGGTCATTTTGTTTGCAAATATGTAAGTTCAGACAAAAGGCTGCGGCGTTTAATAAGCGGCAAGCTCACCGGAGCGAGCAAAGCAGGTCCCAAAGAAATAGCCCCAAAGCGGCTCCATTTTGGCGTGCAGCGGGAGGTGAAGCGGAGAACACCTCGCATTTCACCAAAGCATCCGACCATCTCCGGACCAGGAACCCGGGTATACATGGCTGGATGGGGCTTCCGATTATATCTGAGGCGTTGAGATCTCTTTAGCAAAGTTCGCGCGTGACCTTTACAGGAACATCTTCACGCTTGCGAGACCGGTGGCCGAAATTTGTTTGTGGGCTTGCGGTTGTTCATTCATCCTTGAAAGCCTTGTTTTCTCCCCTCTCCCTCTTTTCTCTTATTTTTCTGGTGATTCGTCGAATTGCCTTAAAACTTCCTTTTAATGAGACTTGGGGACTTGTCAGATTTAACCGTTCTTTAGAACTAACTTCTTTCTCTTTACGGGTCATAGGGACGTAGAGAATTCTGAAAGTGGTGATCGCTATAGCAATTAAGATCCCAGCGAAGTAGCGACTTAGACAGCGCCGAGCTAAGTTCGGCGTCTTTGCCCTGAGAATTGACTCGCTGACTTAAGGCAGCGCAAGCTAAGTTCGCGTCTTTGGCCATAAAGAGATTTTCCGCTGGGCAGTTCCGGTAAAATTAAGTGACGGCAAAGCTATAAGGAGAGACTCACAAACTCGCTTGGAATGTTTCTTGGAAGGCGAGCTTGGAGGAACTCTAACGCTAATGACGAAGGCTTTTGGGGTAGAGAGCTCACGAGGAAGAAGTTGAATCTAGGATCGATAAAGATTTAGAGGCCCTAGTCGATCATTGTCAAGCGACACCAAGACTCCATGCAACATCACTTGCGAGTCATTGGACTCTCCACTTCGGGGGACCATTAACTCGCGAAGAGGCGAATGCGGGAGGAAGTAAACGCGCGTTTATGGCGAGAGGAAGGAGAAAACAAAGACTTTAGAAGGTTGAGCGAATAGAAACGCAAGTCCACAAACAATGCTCGCGGGTCGGCGACAGTTCCCGTCAAGGTAAATGCGAGCTGCAGATTATTCCAGCTGGAAGCCCAATTTATCACAGAAAGCGCATCACATTGGTACCACGGGTGTAGTTGAGAGTCTTTGAGATGGCTGATGTTTCGCGTGCAACAGCGGACCGCTGAATGATGGTAAGGGGACGCCAAAAACAGCACTCAACGCGGGCTGTCATCCACGATTCCCGACGGACAAGTGCTGCAACTTATTCGAACTTACATTTTCAGCAGGACATAAAACCAAGCAAAACGTTATGAGTCGTGGCGGTTGTACATTTAAACACAAGCGACGAGCGGTTCGTTGAATATGGGGTATTCTGGGGAGAACATAAAGACCAAGGTACTATAGAGGCGTAGTGAATCGATGTATGTGGACACAAGTCAATGGCCAAACTCATGCAGGACGGTGGACACGGGCGGCCTACCTAGGCATTCATGAACATCGCGGAAGCACACGTACGACTTCGCTGACCTTGAGAAGAGCCCGTCAATGAAGGGTGAAACTCGCAGGCCAAAGCACTTCCCGTTAGCGAAAGGGAGTTCCCATCAAAATCTGGACTTGAGCTGAACAAACACCAACATGATGGTCGTACATCGATCTATTTCCAAGTGATTCTTCGAATGGAGCTTATGCACGCAAGCGCGGGGTTGGTGCCGATACGCTTGAACTCCCTTATGTACGATGGGGAGGCGATGATCTCATGGTTCCCCGCCTCTCCCCAGAGGAACCAAGGAGCCCTAAATATTTCTAAGACATTACACTGAATAAAGCTATGAAAAGGGCGAATTGGACACTGTGGTCGCGCATGAAGCCAGGAGCCACTCAACGAGGAGGCCATTCAAGAATTCCCCGTCAGTGGTGGCTAACGGCCCGAAGAGTTCAAAGATCGCCATGCCACCCGAAAGCTGTCAAGATTCTCCTTCCACCACGCAGAGGCTGGGATCATAGTATCGAATGAGCCAGAGTGAAGCCTCCAGCAAGACCACACTTAACAAGATGCCTCCACCAGAGTTGGCAGAATCCTCGTAGCGCTAGGTGAACTCAAGCTTGGTCTCATCCCAGCAGCCTAAAGCACCTTTCTGAGCTCCGCCTCTTCTCTTCCAGAAGAAAAACAAGACGGGAGCCCGACATGCTGTCAGACTACCGAAAGCCCTCAACAGTACAAAGGAAGAATGCGTATCCCATCCCACCATTAAGGCGAATCGAAACGATCAATTGGGTAAGGCAAAGTATTTTCAAACTCGACCTTCTATCACGGTATTAGCAAAAAGATTGCTGAAGTCGACGTAAGGAAGATCACCAGGTGTGACCGAGACATGGATGCTTTGAGTTCTTGCGATGCCTTCAAATTTTAACCAACGCCTTCCTACCACATTTGTAATTTCTGCGAACCGCCTATTCATGAGTATTTGATAAGTGCCGAGGGTCGCCTACTCGACGACACGTGGTGGATTTCTGACAAACGCTTCGAGGAATAACGTCAGCACCTTTTCTGACCATTTTGAGGTTCTTAGGAGAACACTTTGTTTCAAGGGGAAAGGAATGCTTACTTGCCCAAACCGAGATCCTATTCTTTAGGGCATCAAATCCGGTGGATGCTCCATTCGGATATGGACAGATGTCAAGGCACAAGTGATTCGCGGAATATGAACTCGAAAAGAAGGTGCCGTAGTTGAGATCCTTCCTGGTTTCGTCAACTACTATTGACGCCTTCACGCGGGATATTCGGGCGCAACAGCCTACTTGAGTTATTCTTGAAGAAGCAGTTTTGGAAGTGGTCTATTAATATGAGATAGCATTCAAGAATGGCACGAAGTTTGTGAAGAACCAAGGGCTCAAATTGCCAAACTATAGAGAGCCCTTTCAAGTCCATACGGATGTTGGGACTTGCTATTGGGGAGTACCATGCAGGAAGGTCATCCGGGGGCTCACGAGGCCGTAGAACTCAATGAAGACCGAAAGAGGCAGATTCGGTTGCATGAGAAAGTGAGGCCATGTTAGAATCCACTGCCCCAACAGTTTGAAGTGACCACTATCTCCTGCTTCGCGATTTGTACTACGGGACGAACAATATCGCATACGAGCTATTTCCAAACTCAAGAAGTTTCCCAAAGCAGTACCCGTGGCCGGGACTTCCTTATTTGAATTTGATATGGCGTGGAGTATACAAGCTCGCTGGCGAATGTAAATGATGCCGCTTAAGTCGAAGGTGGAATCGTGAAATGCCTGCACAACTGGAGGGCGAGGCCAAAACAGGGTTTACCCCAACTTCTTTTCAGGTAATCAAGGATGGATGTATAGTGATCCCCGTGATTATCACGCAAACTCATCAAAGAAGGTAAGGCACTGACGATTTTGGGTCAGGAGGACTTGTTTACAAAAAAGGGAATAGGGTCTATGTTCCCCGGTGGACAATTTAAGGCGTGAACTCTTAAAAAGAATCCACGATTCCTTAAAGGCGGACACCTGTGCATTCATAAAACTTTTGGCTTCGTGGAGGGCCTTCTCCGGGTGAAGATGGGATTGATATTGGAGGAATACGTTCGAACATGCCTTACTTGCCAACAAGACAAAGGTGGATGGCAGGCCCGGTGGGACTTTGAGCCGTGTTGCATACCCGGAAAGGCCGCGGGAGAGCATTTCCTGAAGATCATATCAACTTGCCACACTGCAGGGGGACTCGGATCGATACTCGTGGTGGTCATCGGTTTCAAAGTATGCAACTTTCATTGCTGCTCCCTACAATCGTTCAGAGAAGAGGCGCCGACCGGGATGATGAAGAATGTAGTGAAGTATTGGGGAGTCCGCACAATATCATTAATGAGAGCCCTTCGGCCTCGGACGATTCGACCGAAGCTATTCAAATTGTTGAAGTTAAAATTATACTTCTCTACAAGCCTCCACCCCGGACGGATAGTGAATTTGAAAAAGAATAAACTTCGGCTTGAGCAATATCTTGATTCGTGAGTGCCAATCAACGAATAGGTGAAGGCTGCTGGACATTGCCCTAAATTCTCATAACTTGCATTGGGAGGCCAGATTCAACAAGAGCCCTTCAGATTATATCGGGGACAACAAACTTAATCAGCACACCATGGCAATTGGGTATATTGGGAGCAGTCCATCGCCTTATCATTTGCGAAAGGATTGGCACGAATAATGCAGAGATATTAGAACCTTATTTGAGAAGGCTGCAAAGCGGATGAAGAAGTGGGCGGACTTGGGAAGGCGACCCACAGAGTTCAAAGTTGGCCATTTGGTGTGGTAAAGCTCAAACAAGATTACTCAATTCTTCAAAGAACAGTACCACAAAAGAAGTGCGCGTTAGTAAAAGGGCCCTTCCCAATTATCAAAGAGGGTAGGCAATGTCTCTTACAAGTTTCGGTTGCCGTGGTTCAAAATTCACAACGTTCTTCACGCCCGGCAACCTAAAAGCCTACCACCGGATCCAAGATGCTTCCAAAGTGTTCCTTTCGGCTACCTTCCATCGGCCTCCTACGAGAAAGCGAGTGGAAACCATTATCGGCGGATCGCAAGACGCCGACTACCGGGCTGGACACAACGAGTATTTAGTGAAGTGGCTAAAGCTTTCCAGGCGAAAGCCGGTTAGAACTGAAAGACGCCTTGCGACATTTAGGAAGTCATCAACAACTACCATTGAAAGCGTGCCGGCGAGGGGCGATTTTAGCTTTGGGGAGAATATACTTAAGCGGTCGTGGCACTGCGAACAACTCCGTTCAATGAACTGTTCGCCGCTCACACTGCGTATACAGTTGTTTGACAGCATGTTTTCTCTTAGTTTTGGGTCATTTTGCTTGTAAAATGTAAGTTCGAAAAAGTCTGTAGCGTTGTAAGGCGACCGCTCGCGAACCAAGAGCAAAACAGCCCCAAAACAGCCCAAAGCGACTCCGTTTTCCGTGACGCGGGAGGTGAAGCGGAGAACTGCCTCCGCCACTCAAAAGCGTCAGCCATCTCGGACCGGGAACCCCGGGTATACGGAGGGCTGGATGGGGGCTTCGGTTATATACGAAGGCGTTGAGATCTCTTTCAAGAAGTTCTTGACGCGACCTTTTAGGGAACTTGTCTCATACCGGGACAGGTGAAGCGGCTGTTTGTGGGGCTTTTTGTGTTTGTTCATCCCGAAGCCTTGTTTTTTCCCTCTCCCTCTTTTCTCTTGTGCACAGGATGTTCCCGAATTGTTTGTAAAGCTTCCCTTTTCACAGACTTGAGACTTTATGCATTGCTCGTTCTTTTTCAACTAACTTTTTCTCTTTTAGGTCCTTGGGATCCGCTGCGAGAGGTTACAAAGTGGGCTGATCCTTGCGAACAATATACATAGCGCTTACAAACAGCATAAAGCTAAGTTAAGCGTCTTTTGCCACAAAGGGTGACTTCGACTTAGACAACGCAAGCTAAGTTCACGTCTTTGGCCGCCAGGGTGCCTCACGCCTTAAGCAATTCCAGCTAAGGTCGTGACACCATGGTGTCACGAAGACGTCGTCACGGCGCCCACCAGAACAACTCCGTTCAGCGAATCATGGAGTACGCTCACACCTGCATGTACAGCTGCTTGACAGCATGTTTTCTCTTAGTTTTGGGTCATTTGCTTGTAAAAATGTAAAGTTCGAACAAGCCAGCAGCGTTACTAGCGAAAGCTCACGAACCAAACCAAAACAGAGCAAAACAGCTCCGTTTGCTGCCCGTTGGGAGGCGGGAGGTTTATGGTAATCTGCCTCCACTCACCAAAACGTCGAGGCATCTCAGCCCTTTGAACCCCGGGTGGCAAAGGGGCTGGATGGGGCTTGATTATATATCGAGGCGTTGAACTCTCTTTCATAAGTTCAAGGCGTGGCCTTCACGGGAACTTGTTGGCCGGGACCAGGTGGCGGGGCTGTTTGTGGGCTTGCAGCTGTTCTGCTTCATCCCTTCTAAAGCCTTGTTTTCCCCCTCCCTCTTTTCTCTTGTGCTGCGCCAAAGGTGCTCGTAAGTCGGTTTGTAAAGCTTTTTGCTTTTGCGAGACCGGGACTTGTCCGTTGGTTCGTTCTTCGAACTAACTAACTTTCTCTTTACAGGTCCCAGGGACCCTGCGAGAGGTTACAAGTGGGCTGATCCTTGGAACAATATCGTAAAATGGCGCGACTTTACAACATAAAGCTAAGTTCGCGTCTTTGCTACAAAGGTGCCTCACACCTTAGACAATTCAGCTAAGGCCGTGACATTGTGGTATCGTAGGCGGGCAAGCACTTCTCGGCTGAGCAGCGAACGATCTTCGCATAACCGCCATGGTAAAAAAGCATCGTGGGCTAATCAAACAAAGACGAGGCAAGCGGACCTTGCCCCAAAAGCAGCCGCAGGGTGGGCTGTGCATGTACACCGCTTCTCTCATCTTTTGGAGCCTCCAAGAGGAGCTGTGAACATAACATGATGAGCGAAATTGGCTACCTCCACGAAAGCGGAGGAAGCATAAAGAGCGTTAATGGGGAAAAGAAAAGGAGAGACTCACAACGGCTGGAAACCTGCCTAGATGTTCTTGAGGCTGAGCATGGAGGAACTCTATCATGGCCAACAAAAGGCTTGTTGGGGTAGAGAGCTCGCAAGAGGAAGCGGAGTCCAGGATCGACAAGGTCGGAGGCCGTGGTCGAATCACTCCGATGACACCAAAGACCAGCGGCAACACTTACGGGATGTTGTGTATGGAACTCACTACAAAGGTGGCCATGCTCACAAGAACACTAAATGCGGGAGGAGGCAACACTTTCGGCGTTGCACCACCAAAAAACTTGAGGGGGCACCCAGCCTCATGGATATGGAGGGCCAGAGATGCCAAAAGAGCTTCGAGAACTTTGCCTTGACATGGAACAATACTTGGGAAGCTCTGAGGAGATCCAACAATGTATCTGAGCGGAATCGCGAAACTTTTGGTAGCGAACTTCGTTGGGAGGAGATCCAACAAGGTCGGTATCGAAGTTTGACACGTAGGAGGACTTCAGCGAGAAGTTGAGAACTTCAGTTCCTACCGAGGAGAACACAGAATTAAACCAAGGAGGAAGTTGAGACAACACCACCAAAGTACCACCATAGAGACTATGTGAAACAATTTCTGCACTAATCTTTGGACATACGAGGACATGTCGAAAAAGAAAGGACAAGTTGTTCAGCCTTCCTCGATGGTTCAAACCAGTGGGCTCAACAGAGCTAAATCGAAGGAATGTTACCGATGTGGTGGGGCAATTGCCTCTTGTAGAAAGGCTCACCGACTTTGTTTCCTGGAAGACCAAGCAAGAAGGAAACAATCTTGAGCAATCGCCCAAAAAAACATTTCGAGGGAAAGGAGCAAGAGCAAAGAAGAAAAGTTCCCACAAAGGGCCTTCAAACCGAAGGCAATGCCTCAAACACGGAGGATGTTTCTTGTGCGGGAGGACCCAAGACATGGTGAGTGAGTGCCCACAAAAAAGGGCACTCAATGCTTTTGGCTTCCATCCACCCCATCGGGACAAGGGGCAAATTATTTGCTCTTAGTTCGGCGATTACAATCCGGCGGCGACGGTCGTGGGACTCGAATAGAGCCATGCGTTTGTTAAAGCGCTATGTGTGGGGTCAAGTGGGGAGAACATGAAGACAAAGGTACAAAGAGTAGAAAGTAGTGGTGATGTATGTGGACATCAAGCTAAATGGCCAAACGAATGCAATGGTGGACCGGCGCTACCCACAACTTCAAGCCCGATCGTGAAGCACAACAACTTAGGTTGATCTTGGAGAAGAGCCCAAGTCGAATAAGGCAAGTGAACTTCGAAGGCCAGGCGAATCTCCGGGTTGGCGAAAGGAGTTCCCATCAACGGGACTTGGGCGGAAACACCAACATGATGGCCGTGCCTTTGGGCGACTTCTAAGTGATTCTTGGAATGGAGTTTATGCACGCGGCGAAATTGTGCCGATGCCGTTCTTGAACTCCCCTATGTATGATGGGAGGCGATGACCCTGCGTGGTTCCGTCTCTCGGAGAGGAACCAAGGAGCCCCAAAGATATTTTGGCATTACAATTGAAGAAATGAGTCGAAAAGTGAATTGACATTCGTGGCTACCATGAAGCTAGAGCCACTTTCTACGAGGAGGCCATTCAAGAACCTGGCTGTGGTGGCGAGCGTCCCGAAAGAGTTCAAAGGCGTCATGCCACCCAAGTTGCCAAAGACTCTTCCACCAGAGGCGTGGATCACGATATCGGTTTGGAGCGGAGTGAAGCCTCGTGAGACCACCCTACCGCATGCCCCCGCGTGAGTTGGCAGAACTTAGGAAGCGATTAGGTGAACTACTAGCGATGGTCTCATCCGGCACTCTAAAAGTACCTTCGGGCTCGGTTCTCTTCCGGAAGAAATAAGATGGGAGCCTGAGATTATCGCGTCGACTACCAGAGCCCTCAACAAAGTGGCAAGAAGAACAAGTATCCCATCCAAAATTTCATTGCGGACTTGTTCGATCAATTGGGCAAGGCTAAGTATTTTCAAAACTTCGACCGATTACGGTATTGGCAGTGTGCATTCTTTGAAGCTGACACGGCGAAGACTACGTGTGTGACCGGTATGGGCGTCGAGTTCTTGGTGATGCCTTTCACTTAACCAACGCCCGGTTACATTCATTACTCTCGTGAACCGGCTATTCAAGAGTATTTGGATAAGTTCGTGGTCGTCTACGGGGCGATATCGTCGTCTATAGTCAAACGCTCGAGAGCACGTCAAGCACCGCCGGACGATTTTCAAAGGAGGTTCGGGGAGAACACTTTGTTCGTGAAAGGGAGAAATGCTACTTTGCTCAAACCGAGATCCTATTCTTGGGGCATCAAATGGTGATGGCTCCGTTCGGATGGATAAATTCGAAGGTGCAAGCGATGGCGGAATGGCGAACTCAACGAAAGGTGCCGAGTTGAGATCCTTCCTTAGTTTGATTCAACTACTATCGACGCCTGGCGGGATATTTAAAACGCAACCCCGCCGACGGAGTTCTTGAAGGAGCGACCTTGGAAGTGGTCGACAAATGTGAAATAGCATTCCAATCGAAGGCTCTTTGCGGAAGAAGCAGGTCTTTGAAATTGCGGACTATGGAGAGCCCTTTGAAGTCCATACGGATCTTGGGACCCGCTTGGGGGGGGGGTACTCATGCAGAGGAGGGTCATTCGGTGGCCTCGAGGCCGCAGAACTCAACGAGACCAGAAGCGGTATCCGGTGCATGAAAGAGATGATAAGAATCCACTTGTCTACGAGTTTTGGCGACACTACCTCCTCGGGTTGCGATTTGTCTTCGAGGGACGGACAACATGTAAACTGAAGCTATTTCCAATTTCGAGAAGAAGCTCTCCCCAAAGCAAAGCGATGGCGTGGGACTTCTGGCTGAATTTGATATAGCAATGGAGTACAAGAAGGGGAAGGCGAATATTAAAGTAGCCGTCTGTTGAAGCCCGAAAAGTAGAAGCAGCGTGAATGCCGTCAGAAACCGAGGGAGAGAGGCCAAGCAAGTCAATTGCACTCCAACTTCCTTTCTGAATCGGGGATGGATCAGTATAGTGATCCCCGTGCGGTTATCGATGCAACTCATTAAATAAGGCAAACGCGCGGCGATTTTGGAGTCGGGAGGGACTTGTTTACACAAAGGAATAGGGTTTATGTTCCCAGAGTGGACAATTTAAGACGTGAGCTCTTAAAAGAGTGTCACGATTCCCTTTGGGCTAGACACCCAAGCATTCCTGAAACGTTGGCTCTTGTGGAGAAGGCCTTATTGGTAGAAGATGGGGGCCCGATGTGGAGGAATATGTTCAACGTGCCTTACTTGCCAACAAGACAAAGGTAGAGCGACGGAGCGGTGGGACCACGGAGTTGCGGGTGCCCGTACCGCGGCCGCGGTGAGAGAGCATTTCCTTGGACTTCATATCAAGCTTTGTCACCGTAGGGGACTGGATCGATACTCGTGGTGGTCGTCGGTTTTGAGTATATGCAACTTTCATTGCTTGCTCCCCTACCTTGTTCATTCAAAGAAAGGAGGTGGTCGGTGATGATGAAGGATGTAGTAAAGTATTGGGGAGTCCCGCACAATATCATTAGTGATCGAGACGCTTCGGTTCTTGGGATGATTTTGGACCGAAGCTATTCAAATTGTTGGGCCAAAGTTATACTTCTCTACAAGCCTCCACCTGCATCGAATGGCGGTGAAAAGGATAAACTTCGGCTCTTGGAGCAATATCTCCTAAGACTACGTGAGTGCCAATCAAAGATTAGGTGAAGCGGTTGGACATTGCCCAATTCTCCCACAACTTGCCCGGAGTTCTGCATCCAACAAGAGCTCCTTCTAGATTATCACAGGGACAACAACCGAGACTCGACTCCCACAATGACGACATTGGGTATTGGGAGGTAGTCCATCAAACATCACCCAATTCTTTAGGAACAAAGTTCACAAAGGATTGGTGCGCTAATATGAAGGACCCTTCCCAATTATCGTGAGGGTAGGCAAGCGTCTCTTACAAGTTCAATTGCCGTGGTTCAAAATTCCTGGCGTTCTTCGCCGGCAACCTAAAGTCTACCACTTTCGGATCCGCAAGACGCTTCGAAGTGTTCTAACTTCGGCCTACTTCCCATCACATGCCTCCTAGAAGTAGTGGAAACCATTCGGGGGGCCATGCAAGATAAAGCTACCCAATTTGGCAGAAAGGCAAGTACTTGGTGAAGTGAAAGCTTCCTAACTGAAGCGGTTGGGAGAGCTCAAGGCGCCCTACGACATAAAGAAGAAGTCATCAACAACTACTAACAAAGCGTCGGCCGAGGGCGTCTGATTTGGTTTAGGGGGGAGAATGTCACGAGCGATTCGTAAAGACGCAGAATAACAACTCCGTTCAGCGAACCGTTTCGCCGCTCACACACATGTACTGGCGCTTGACAGCATGTTTTCTCTTAGTTTTTGGGTCATTTGCTTGTAAAAATGTAAGTTCGAACAAAGCTGCAGCGTTACAAATGACCAGCTCACCGAACCGAGCAAAAGCGGCTACCAGTGTTCGGCGTGTCGGAGGGGGCTTTGATAATCTGCCGCGCTCACTAAAAGCGTCAGCCATCTCAGGCCCCTTTGAACCCCCGGGTGGGGCTGGATGGAACTTCGATTATATCTTGGGCGTTGAACTCTCTTTACGCCAGTTCGCCGCGTGGCCTTTTGGGGAACTTGTCTCACGCCCGGGACCAGTGTGAGCGATTGTTTGTGGGCTTTAAACCGCTGTTGCGTTCATCCTTCTAAAGTCTTGTTTTCTCCCTCTCCCTCTTTTCTCTTGTACACCAAGGTGCTTTCGTCAATTGCTTGTAAAAGCTTCCCTTTTCGAGACGGGGACTTGTCCGATTGCTGCTTTTTTGAACTTAACCAACTTTCTCTTTACTGGGTCCTTGGGGGGACAGAGGTTACAAGTGGGCTGATCCTTTAGCGAACAATATCGCTAAGAAAAGCGACGCCGACTTAGGCAACGCAAGCTAAGTTCGCGTCTTTGCCACAAGGGTGCCTCACGCCTTAGGCAATTCCAGCTAAGGCCGTGACAATGGGGAATGGGGCTTCGGTATAGTGTCGAGAAATGAACAATTTTTCACAAGTTCGTACGTTAACTTGACGGGGACTTGTCTTCGCGCCCGGCACCCGGTGAGTAGTTGTTTGTGGATTTGCAGCTATTCGTTCAACCTTCTAAAGTCCTTGTTTTTCCTCCTTTCTCTGTTTTCTCTCATGCACACAAGGTGCTCGCTGAATTGCTTGTAAAGCTTCCCTTTCCACGAGACGTCAGGACTTGTCTGTTGCTCGTTCTTCGAACTAATCAACTTTCTATTTTACAGGTCCTTCGGGACCTAAGTGAGGTTGCAAATTTGCTGACCTTTGTGGGTGCATATCGCAAGGGCGCATCATGACTTAGGCAATCCCGGCTAAGTTCGAGAAGTTGGTACAAGGACGCTTAGCGACTTAGGCAACTCAAGCTAAGTTCGCGTTTTGGACGCAAGGGTGCCTCACGGCTTGGCAATTCCAGCTAAGTCCGTGACAGTATGCTAAAATGGTTCAAAATCTTCTTTCTGTTCAGGGTGATACAATGACACCAACCAAGTGTCTTGGTTCTTTGGAAATGGAAACTATATTTGACTAGAGTGGTGATGTTCATCCGCGGTTTCCAAGAGAGAAGCTGGTGGTTTACAGATTAAATGTTGGGCAGTTCACAAGAGATAACTCGAGTGGGCTCCCAGTAGATGTTGCTGGGACTTTCGGTGGTGTGATTGAGAAAGTAGAGCATTTTAAAGAACTTGGTGTCGATGCAATCCTGTTAGAGCCAATATTTCCCTTCGATGTTAACAAAGGCCCTTACTTCCCCTATCATTTCTTCTCGGTAATGGATGAATATGGACATGAATATAATGCTGCTTCAGCAATCAATTCTATGAAGGAGATGATCAAGAAACTGCAATCCGAATGCATAGAGGTATTGATGGAGGTTGTTTTACTCATAGTGCTGAAGGTGGAGATGCGGACTCCCATGTGATATCATTCCGAGGTATTGATAGTTCTTCCTATTGTATTGTTGACAAGAATGTAGGATCAGGAACCAATAGTCTACTGAAATGCAATAACCCCATTGTCCAGCAATTAATAATAGACAGCCTCCAGCATTGGGTAGTCGAGTTCCATGTAGATGGCTTTTGCTTTATTAATTCTTATTCAATGGCTAGAGGACAGAATGGGGATCATTTATCATGCCCACCTTTTGTGGAAGCTATTGCATTTGATCCAGTACTTTCTAGGACAAAGATTGTCGCAGACTGCTGGTCCCCACTTGACATGTCATACGTGGAAATCCAATTTCCTCATTGTAAAGCATGGGCAGAGATGAACATGAGATTTTGTAGTGATGTAAGGAACTTTTTGAGAGGTGGAGGGCTCCTAAGCGATCTTGCTACTAGACTTTGTGGCAGTGGTGATCTATTTTCTTCCAGGGGCCCAGCATTTTCTTTTAATTTTGTCGCAAAGAACTTTGGACTTCCTCATGTTGATTTGGTCAGCTTCAGTACTGCTGAGCTTGCTTCAGAATTAAGCTGGAACTGTGGCGCGACGAAGGTCCAACAAACAATAATACTGTCCTTGAGACACATCTTAAGCAGATATGGAATTTCTTGTTTGTCTTGTTTGTGTCACTCGGTGTTCCTGTTCTAAATATGGGGGATGAGTGTGGCTACTCCACTGGTGGTTCTCCATTGTATGATGACAGGAAGCCTATCAATTGGGATAGCCTAGGAACAGGCTTCAGTAAGCAAATTACAAAATTTATTGCATATCTAGGTTCACTTAGAATCCGAAGAGGTGATATTTTTCAGAGCAAGCACTTTCTTAAAGTAGAAAACATTGCTTGGTTTGGAAGTAATCAATCTGAGCCAAAATGGGATGACCCAACATGCAAATTTTTGGCTTTGGCTCTGAAGTCAGAAAAGAACTTTGACATGTTAAATTCAAACAGCGGTGACTTATTTATACGCTTTAACGCCTGCAATAATTTGGAGACTGTTGTTTTGCCCGAACCGACGGAGGGAAATGTTTGGCTTCGTTTGGTCGATACCTCCCTTGCATTTCCAGGATTCTTTTCAAATAGTTATGATCCAAATGTTCAGAAAGCTGAAGGATCATCTTCTTATGAACTGAAGCCTCATAGTTGTGCCTTATTTGAAGCCACTATGGATTGAACTTTGTGCCTTATTTTCTTATATAACGGCAGGAGTTTCTTGCTGTATCTATTGTCTCCTGTTGTCAATAAAATGAAGTATCCTTTCGGTAAGCACTGAATAAGTGCAAAATTTTCTAAACTATTTTATTACTCATGCTTGTTTTTGTACAGTCTCTTAATGTATGATTTTTGCAATACATCGTAAGATATGTCCATATTTT
>UBIG03000143.1:0-16828 GCA_900464855.2 Musa schizocarpa
GGAGTTTCACTCTGGAAAAGATATGTTGGAAGAGCAACTTGGGGGGTAGCGGTAGGGAGCCTTGCCATCGTTTCAACCCTCTCGCCACCATCGCCAGCCCTAGGGGCCATCGCTGCCATGTTTGATCCCTCTGGTCGCCGCTACAGAAACGACGCCATTGGGAAAAGCCACCGCTACAGTATATTAGATCGCCGCTATGGTACTGTCACCCTAGGGATTTATGGTTGCTGCTACAGTATCGTCGCCCTTGGGGAGAAGCCGACGCTACGGAGATCTGGTCGCTGCTACAGTGTCGTCGCCGCCGCTACAGTACTGGCGTCCTTGGGAGATCTGATCACCTCTACAGTGTCGTTGCCCTTCGCTCGTGGGAGAAAGCCGACGCTGCAGGAGTTAGATCGCCTTAGGGAGATATGGTTGTCGCTACAGTACCGTCGCCCTAGATCTGGCCGCCGCCGCTATAGTAGCGTCGCCCTTGGGAGATCTGATCACCGCTACAGTGCCGTCGCCCTTCGCCCGTGGGAGAAAGCCAACGATGCAGGAGTCAGATCGTCCTAGGGAGATCTGGTCGCCGCTATAGTACCATCGCCCTAGATCTGGTCGCCGCTACAGTATCCATTAAAGTATCACTTATTATCTTGAGGAAAGCAAACAAAAAGGGGGAGAGGAAGAAATTTTTTTTTTTTTTTTTTCTTCCTCCGCGGGATGCCAGCGGTGGCACCGCCAGATCTGGCGGTTGCACCGCCTGAGCGCTCGGGCGCCAGGCGGTGACACCGCTCGGTTTGGCGGTAGCACCGACCGAGCGACCCTTATTAACCCGAGGGGTTAGGGTCGGCGGTGACACCGCCCCCAACCCGAAGCAAGAGCTCTCAAAACTCTCTCCCATTTCCTCTAACCCTCATTCTACCTCTTAGAAGCATTGGAGAAGGATTCTTGGTGGTCCAAGCCTTCCATCTCTCAACATAATCTCCATAAGGTAACACTTGAAATCCCTCTTTTTTGGTATCTCATTCCCTCTTTTCCTTTCTCTTTCCCTTGCTTATTTTTCACAATTTCATCATCATCTTGTTTAGATAATGGCTCCTAAGAGATCAATAGGAAAAAGGATTGAAGGAGATTCATTTGACCATGATCTTTTTAGATCAAAAGAGGTAGCCCTTAGTTTTCCAAAATTTGAAAGACGAGGTATCCATAAGGGAAAATATGTTGACTTGGATGAACTAGAAGACTTAGATCCCATTAGGTGTTTTGCACACCTAAAAGCTCTACCACTACTACAACTAGATGAACCAATCTATCATGATTAGTTAGATTGTTCTATGCCAACCTATATGAGGACAATAATAGCCTAAGCACTTACCTTCTAGGAACACCCATTAGAATATTTGACAACACCATTTGTGAGCTAATTGGCATAACTGAAAAAGATAGAGGATGCTATTTTAAAGGTAAATGGGACGTCAACTCAATAGGAGCAACCTATACCGAAGCCGTAGAAACAATCTTTGCAAATCCAAACCTTGACTTCCTACCCAAGAGCTGTGAACACTTACTGCCTTTCAACTCTAAAATTCTTCATCACATTATCACAAGCATCATATTCCCCAAACAATTTCATCTTGACGAAATAAGTCAAATTGAAATGAGTACCATGTATTGGATTATGACCGGTCAGGATAATTGTTTTGGGTACTCAATTCGGCAACACATGCAGGATATTATGGCTAAAGATACTATGCTGCCATATGGGAGGTTAATCACTAGATTTCTTCATGCCTATGACATTTGCATCCCACCCGATGAAGAATCTATTCAAAATGATAGATATAACATAATAAATAAAAACCTGCTGAAAAGACTTAGGTGCACCTTTAGCAATGGCATATGGGTTAGGCAGCCTAGAAGGACGGATCCATTTCCTCCACAAATAGAACACTCCGAAACACCAATTCTTATGGGAAATGAATCTCCTCCTCCTAGTCCTTTTAGCGCAGCAGCACCTTCAGCTCCTATTTCCTCCTCTGAAGATCGCATTATGGCGGAACTGTCTCAGATCAAATCACAGCAAGAACATATTCAAAATCAACAAGTTGAAATTTTGAAGGCACTACGACAACTGAATGAAAAAATAGATATCATGTATCAGCATTGTGGATTATCTCCTAAGGATTAAACTGATGTATCTTTTTATTCTGTTTGCTTTTAACAACTAGTTCAAAGTTTGTCATCGATTAAACGATAACTAATCCTTCCTTTTATATAACTACTGTTTTGATCTGCATGATTTCTTTTGGATAAACTATTTCTGGCAAATTTGAATGATACACCTTGTTAAATGCTATTTTTTTATGATCATCAATTCGATGGCTTGTCTCTTTTTGTTGATGACAAAGGGGGAGAAGTGATGACCTACACCATAATGATAGCATGACTTATATGGGTTACAAAAACTTGTGTGATATGAATGACTTATATGCCTTGCAATATCCTTGAAAATATCACAAGATTGATTGATCATATTGAAAGCATGCCATACATCTAAATCATAAAATTTATATATTGAAAATCTTTATCTTCTGTCGTAGTAAAATTCGTCCCTTTTCATTTAACTTATGATTTTCATAAAAGTTTTATATTCACTATTGTTTAAAGAGGATCACGATAAGCTCTACGGTTAGAACTTATCGGGTTATGCTTGAATCCAATGGGATGGAATTCAAGTGGTTTTTATCTTCTTATAATATGGCATATAGATAGAGGGAGTTATGTTTAACTTCGTCATCAATTGATTGTCATCATCAAAAACGGGGAGATTGTTGAATCTCGGATTTTGATGATAAAATCAATTGATGGGTTATTTGATCTAATCCATATTATTGAGTTAAGTGTGCAGGATTAACTACGATAAACAGAAAACACAAAGCAAGAATACCGGAGTCGAGTTCGATGAACGTTTAAGAGTTCGAAGAATCATCGGAGATGCTACCGAAACCAACCGAGAAGAAATCGGGAACCTGTTGGAAGTTAGCCGAAGATATCGTCGGAGGTTCATTGCAGAGATCACCAAGAAGTCTCAGCTACTCTTTAAAGTCATCACAAGTTCGGGGCGTGCTTGGACCCGTCGAAGGAAGTTTCATTGGGAAAGCTTCGCGAGGAACAAGACTTGACGTTCGCGGTTAATAAATTGCTTAGGATGTGTTTTGTTATGTAGTTCACTTGTAATTAGGATTAGGATTAAGAAGATAATCCTATATCCTGGTTAGGGGCCAACTGGGGCCAAAGTCAGATTTGGTTTGGGCTAAAAGAAAGCCAAACCAAGTGAACCGGAGAGCCAGGCGGTGACACCTCCTGGGCTGGGCGGTGGCACCGCTTGGCTGGGCGGTGGCACCGCCAGCATCGGGAACCCAAAGAGGATTTGAATTTTGGAGCCCAAATTTGAATCCTCTTGAGGCCTATAAATACCCCTCAAATCTCAGCTGAGATTACAACCTTTTGAGCAGCAAGAGTTTGAGAGAAAGATCTTAGAAAAGTGTTAGCTTGCTTTCTTTTCAATTTGCTAGTGTTCACCTCATCTCTTCTCGAAAATCTGTAAGAGAGTGAACCGCTTGTAAAGAGTTGTAAGAGGGGTATTTACCCTTCCATTTCAAGAGACTTGCTAGTGGGAGGTGGGAGCCTCATCGAAGAGGGGCCTCGCAAGTGGAGTAGGTCATTTGACCGAACCACTCTAAAATCGGCGTGATCCGTGGTTTGCGTTTCATTATTGTTATTTATATTATTGCAAACCTTCTTATATGCTTTAGTTCCTTATTACTTTTGCTGCGCATATTTAAGAATACGCTTTCAAGATTAAGCTTGTCAAGTTCCGCTCTCTTCATACGAAAGATTTTTTAGAAAACCGAAGTTTTAATCCGCTGCAGTATTCACCCCCCCCTCTTAGTGCTGTTCCGATCCTAACGTCGGTGGTCGACTGCACAAAATAGGGAGCCCACCGCGGCATACAAATCCATCACCGCTCACATGCCGACACAGTCATCCCATCGGACAGCCCATCGCCAACCACGAGCAATAAAGACTCAAGTGGCCGATCAAACAAGGCAATCGACGACAAGACACCGCCGTGCACGAAGAAGTACAGAGCTACGCATTGTTGTTCACACAAGGAAGAAGAAGATTTCAATCGAAGGAAAAACAGCCCATAAACAGGACAAAAACAGACCAAAACTGGCCATTATTGGCTGACGTTTTGCATCGCTCACGTCGTTCACCGCAGCACGCAAGAACTGCCCAAAAACTGGCCAAAACTGGCCAGAAACGGGCCAAAACTGGCCATTTTTGGCTGAGCGAGCGAGCGGCGAGCGGCGGACAGCGAGCGAAGAACCTGTTTCTGGTTCTCTACTTTATGGAAATAATATTATCTCTGGTGCTGTTATTCCTACTTCTGCAGCTATAGGTTTACATTTTTACCCAATCTGGGAAGCAGCATCTGTTGATGAGTGGTTATACAATGGTGGTCCTTATGAGCTAATTGTTCTACACTTCTTACTTGGTGTAGCTTGTTACATGGGTCGTGAGTGGGAACTTAGTTTCTGTCTGGGTATGCGTCCTTGGATTGCTGTTGCATATTCAGCTCCTGTTGCAACTGATATTGTTGTTTTCTTGATCTACCCTATTGGTCAAGGAAGTTTCTCTGATGGTATGCCTTTAGGAATATCTGGTACTTTCAACTTCATGATTGTATTCCAGGCAGAACACAACATCCTTATGCATCCATTTCACATGTTAGGTGTAGCTGGTGTATTCGGCGGCTCCCTATTCAGTGCTATGCATGGTTCCTTGGTAACCTCTAGTTTGATCAGGGAAACCACTGAAAACGAATCTGCTAACGCAGGTTACAGATTCGGTCAAGAGGAAGAGACTTATAATATCGTAGCTGCTCATGGTTATTTTGGCCGATTGATCTTCCAATATGCTAGTTTCAACAACTCTCGTTCTTTACATTTCTTCTTGGCTGCTTGGCCTGTAATTGGTATTTGGTTCACTTCTTTAGGTATTAGCACCATGGCTTTCAACCTAAATGGTTTCAATTTCAACCAATCCGTAGTTGACAGTCAGGGTCGTGTCATTAACACTTGGGCTGATATCATCAACCGTGCTAACCTTGGTATGGAAGTAATGCATGAATGTAATGCTCACAACTTCCCTCTAGACCTAGCTGCTGTCGAAGTTTCATCTACAAATGGATAAGATTTTTGTCTTAGTGTATACGAATCGTTGAAACAAAGTAGCAATACCCCATATCTTGCTTTAGCAAGATATGGGGTATTGCTACTTTGTTTGATACAATATTGTTTTTTTTTCACAATTTCACAAAAAAAATAATTTGGCTTTTATTTCAATTTCCATTTTTTTTTATATTAAATTTATATTTTAATATGAAAATGAACTTTAAATTAACTTAACGACGAGATTTATTATCGTTTCTTGCATGTCTCGCAAAAGTAAAAGTAGGCGCGAATTCTCCCAATTTGTGACCTACCATACGATCTGTTATATAAATAGGTAAATGTTCCTTTCCATTATGAATAGCGATTGTATGGCCAATCATTGTGGGTATAATGGTAGATGCCCGAGACCAAGTTACTATAATTTCTTTCTCCTCCCTCATGTTGAGTTTTTCCATTTTTTCCGATAAATGGTTAGCTACAAAAGGGTTTTTTTTTAGCGAACGTGTCATGTCACAGTGTATTACTCCTTTTTTTTACATTTTTTATTTTAAAGATTGGCATTCTATGTCCAATATCTCGATCTAAGTTAAGTATGGAGGTAAGAATAAATACAATAATGATGAATGGAAAAAACTTGATTCAGAAGCTATTTCAATCCTCAATGCCCCAATTACAGATGACGAAATTGTATGTGTTGTCTTTAAGTCACCAAAGCACAAAAGCCCAGGTCCAGATGGATTTCCAGCTGAATTTTACCAAACTACTTGGTCTATTATTGGAAATGATGTGATCAAGGCTTGCCAACATTTTTTCTCTTCAGGTCATATTCTTAGAGAGATGAATTGCACTTTTATTTCCTTAATTCTGAAAAATGCAGGGGCTGATTCACTAGAGAACTATCGACCCATATCATTATGCAACTTTATTTACAAGATCATCTCCAAAGTATTGGCAAATAGAATGCAAAAGGTAATACACAAGATCATTAGCCCAAACCAAGCTGCTTTCATCAAAGGGAGAAGTATACATCATAACATTTTGCTTGCTAATGACTTGGTCAAAGATTTGCATTCAAAAGCAAGAGGGACAAAAATATGTTTTAAAGCTGATTTACGGAAAGCCTTCGATTCAGTTAATAGGAAGTTTATCTATAAGATGCTCCTCGATATGAACTTCTCACAGCAATGGGTTAATTGGATTCAATCTTGCCTGGAAACTCCAAAGTTTTCGATACTCTTTAATGGCTCACCAATTGGTTTTTTTGGGAGCACGAATGGCATCCGACAAGGTGATCCACTCTCTCCGTATCTTTTTACTATTGCGATGGAAGGACTTAGCTGTATGTTGGAACACGTAGTCTTAAATGGCAGCATTAAGGTACCCATTGCTGGTTCTGTTCATATATCACATATAACATTTGCATATGACTTACTTATCTTTCTCCAAAATGAACCAACTTCAGTAAAGAACCTGGCTACTATTATGAATGACTTTGGTATGGTTTCTGGACTTCAGTTAAATCATGCGAAAAGTAAAGTATATATGAGCCCTTACGTTGAGGATAATGTCTTTATTGCACAAACTTTGGGGGTTAGTGAGGGAAGCTTGCCAGTTCCTTATTTGGGTCTCCCGCTCATATCCACAGGCATTCACAAAACCCACTGTCAGCCTATCTTGCAAAAAATAAAGAATAGAATTTCTTCTTGGAAAAATAGGTTTCTATCAAAAGCAGGACGAACTCATCCGTTCGGTATTGCACTCCTACTCTATATATTGGTGTAATGCATTTCTTCTACCTGCTGGACTTCTCCAAGATATTGAACGGTTATTAATGAACTTCTTCTGGAATGGCACAAATGATAAGGCAATGCATATGGTAAATTGGGATAGCATTTGCAAACCGAAAGATGAAGGGGGGCTAAACTTGAGAAATACTAGAGATTGGAATCAAGCATGTCTGGTGCAGCAATTGTGGGATCTTATGCAAAACAAATGTTCCTTATGGTCACATTGGGTTTCTGCTAGGTATCTTTCAAAAGAATCAATCTGGGAAATTTCAACAAGAACATACCACTCAGCAGCTTGGAAAGGAATTTTAAAGGCAAGGAATTGGCTAATCAAACACATTTCCTATGCAATCTCTTCTGGAACTAGTACTAATATGTGGTACGATCCTTGGGTGAATGGGAAGAGTATATTTCAATTATATGGTGACAGAATACGAAAAGATCTCGGGGCTCCAAAAGATTGGAAGGTTTCTGAGTTCATTGCTAACGGTACCTGGTGTCTCCCTAATCCTATTTCTCCCGAAATGTTATCACTTTGGCCGACTATTATAGTTATTCCAATCACGAACAACTCTTCAGATAAACTTATTTGGCCTCATGACAATGGCAAATTTAGTGCCACATCTGCATGGAATCAAATTAGGCAAAGAAATAACAAGTGGGTCCCAAGCAGTTGGACATGGGATCGACCGGGATCACAAAGACATTCCTTATGTACATGGCAGGCCCTTCTCAATAAACTACCTACAATAGACAATATGAAAAGAAGAGGTATCTATCATGTTAACCGATGCTCCATTTGTATGCAACAAGAAGAAATTGTTGACCACCTTTATTTTGCTTGTGATTATATAAAATGGATATGGAAGGAGATTCTCCAGCGATTTGAACTCAATAGACTGCCGCAACCAAACTTGCACCAAGAACTAGGCGAACTCATGCAATGTTTCTCAAGAAAAGGGCCTCTCACACAACTGGCAAAGGTTACTTTCAGATGCGCTATTTGGTGGATGTGGAAGGAGAGATGTAACAGAATCTTTAAATGTCAACACACAAACAATGCACAGCTATTGAAAGAGATTATTAGAGACTCAAGATCCTGTATGGAGCAAGATCTCAAAACGGAGCACTTTACCCAAAGAGAAAAATATATTTTTATCAATTTTAATTTTGCTATTAGCTAAAGATCTTGGGAATGATGCCAAATTTTGATATATCTGGATAAACATTTTCTATTTTGATTATAATTAGGAGTTATAGTCTACAACATGTGTAGTCATAACTATCGCATTCGCACTCTATGAGTTACATGGCTTTGTCTATGACTTGTATAGATAAAGCTATTTGTAGAAACTTTACACATAATCAATTTACTTTTACATACAAAAAAAAAAAGATGTAAACATAAACTGAAATCTGATGATTGTACGAGGAAAGCCGATTTATGTCTAAATGCAGTTTTACGTCTAAACGCAATTTTGCGTCTAAATGCAGTTTTACGTCTAAATGCAGTTTTACGTCTAAACGCAGTTTTGCGTCTAAACGCTATTTTACGTCTAAACACAGTTTTACGTCTAAACGTAGTTTTGCGTCTAAACGCTGTTTTACGTCTAAACGTAGTTTTACGTCAAAACGTAATTTTACGTCTAAACGCAGTTTTGAACTTTGAAAAGCGTTTTATGAATATGCAGAAGGCAATTTGCAGTTATAAATGGAATCAAAACGTAAGCGTAAACTGCAGCGTAAAGATCATACGAAGACACCGATTTACGTCTGAATGCAGATTCGGAAAGATAAGAGTTTAGAGACTCGTTCGTAAAAGCGCAGAGGGCAGTAGCTATGTAGGAGGTTTGCAGTAATGATAAAGTGCTCAAGTAAAAGCAAACCAGAGATTTAGAGTGGTTCGGTCAGTCTTGACCTACTCCACTTTTGGCTTCCTCCTCCGACGAGGTCACCGACGTCAACTAGCTGCCTTCCTTCAATGGGCGAAGGCTAACTGCCCTTTTACAGTTCCTCTCCTTTTGACGGGCTCAGGAGACAACCCTTACAGATCCTTTCTCTCCTCTCTTTACAACTCAAGACTTGAAGAACAGAAAGAGGAGAACTTTAGGACTTTACACAAATTTGAGCTCTTAGAATCACTGAAAAGATCAAGAATTCGGTGTGGATCTGTATCATTTCAGTGCTGAATGGGTGGGGTATTTATAGGCCCCAACCCAGTTCAAATTTTTTGGTAAGTAAAAGTAAATTGATTATGTGTAAAGTTTCTACAAATAGCTTTATCTATACAAGTCATAGACAAAGCCATGTAACTCATAGAGTGCGAATGCGATAGTTATGACTACACATGTTGTAGACTATAACTCCTAATTATAATCAAAATAGAAAATGCTTATCCAGATATATCAAAATTTGGCATCATTCCCAAGATCTTTAGCTAATAGCAAAATTAAAATTGATAAAAATATATTTTTCTCTTTGGGTAAAGTGCTCCGTTTTGAGATCTTGCTCCATACAGGATCTTGAGTCTCTAATAATCTCTTTCAATAGCTGTGCATTGTTTGTGTGTTGACATTTAAAGATTCTGTTACATCTCTCCTTCCACATCCACCAAATAGCGCATCTGAAAGTAACCTTTGCCAGTTGTGTGAGAGGCCCTTTTCTTGAGAAACATTGCATGAGTTCGCCTAGTTCTTGGTGCAAGTTTGGTTGCGGCAGTCTATTGAGTTCAAATCGCTGGAGAATCTCCTTCCATATCCATTTTATATAATCACAAGCAAAATAAAGGTGGTCAACAATTTCTTCTTGTTGCATACAAATGGAGCATCGGTTAACATGATAGATACCTCTTCTTTTCATATTGTCTATTGTAGGTAGTTTATTGAGAAGGACCTGCCATGTACATAAGGAATGTCTTTGTGATCCCGGTCGATCCCATGTCCAACTGCTTGGGACCCACTTGTTATTTCTTTGCCTAATTTGATTCCATGCAGATGTGGCACTAAATTTGCCATTGTCATGAGGCCAAATAAGTTTATCTGAAGAGTTGTTCGTGATTGGAATAACTATAATAGTCGGCCAAAGTGATAACATTTCGGGAGAAATAGGATTAGGGAGACACCAGGTACCGTTAGCAATGAACTCAGAAACCTTCCAATCTTTTGGAGCCCCGAGATCTTTTCGTATTCTGTCACCATATAATTGAAATATACTCTTCCCATTCACCCAAGGATCGTACCACATATTAGTACTAGTTCCAGAAGAGATTGCATAGGAAATGTGTTTGATTAGCCAATTCCTTGCCTTTAAAATTCCTTTCCAAGCTGCAGAGTGGTATGTTCTTGTTGAAATTTCCCAGATTGATTCTTTTGAAAGATACCGAGCAGAAACCCAATGTGACCATAAGGAACATTTGTTTTGCAAAAGATCCCACAATTGCTGCACCAGACATGCTTGATTCCAATCTCTAGTATTTCTCAAGTTTAGCCCCCCTTCATCTTTCGGTTTGCAAATGCTATCCCAATTTACCATATGCATTGCCTTATCATTTGTGTCATTCCAGAAGAAGTTCATTAATAACCGTTCAATATCTTGGAGAAGTCCAGCAGGTAGAAGAAATGCATTACACCAATATATAGAGTAGGAGTGCAATACCGAACGGATGAGTTCGAGTCGTCCTGCTTTTGATAGAAACCTATTTTTCCAAGAAGAAATTCTATTCTTTATTTTTTGCAAGATAGGCTGACAGTGGGTTTTGTGAATGCCTGTGGATATGAGCGGGAGACCCAGTTCAAATTTGGAGCTCAAAACGATCAAATCGATCAAATCCCGGAATTCCGGGATCAGGCGGTTGCACCTCTTGACTAGAGAGGTTGCACCGCCTAGCAGAGCTCGGAGACTGAGCCCAGGCAGTTGCACCTCTCTGTCAGGGGCAGTTGCACCGCCTGAGTCTGGCTTGAAGATTGAGCCCCAGGTGGTGCCACCTCTTGACTGAGGCGGTTGCACCTCTCTGCCTGTGCTCGAAGACCGAGCTCAGGCGGTGCTACCTCTATGTCAGGGAGGTTGCACCGCCCAGTCTAGCTCGAAGACTGAGCTCTGGGCGGTTGCACATCCTGGCTGGGGTGGTTGCACCGCCCAGTCTCGCTGGGAGACACAGCCCTGGCGGTTGCACCTCTTGGCCTAGGCGGTTGCACCGCTTGGTGCAATCAGGCTCCAAATGGTTAGCTCCATTCGGCCCAATTTCAATCTTTTCAGGGGCCCAATTGCCCCAAGATTAAGCTAATGGGATCACCTCCCATTTTCAACTTAATCAACGTGCTAACTATGATTAAATCTAAGACAACTTCTGCAGCTTTGCTCCGATGCGTCAATCGCTCCGATGAACCCTCGGTGATTCTTCTGCGGACATCCGGCAAACTCCTGGACTTTGCGATGATCCACTTGGCGAGTTCCGACGAGCTTCGCTTGGCAAGCTTCTGGACTTCTCGGATTTGTTCTCGCTGAACCTCCGATGACCGTCCGAACTTCCGTCGAACTCTCGAACTCCCAACGTGATCATGATCTTGACTCCGGCGCAACTCCTGCTGCTTGTCTAACTTTCATCATAGTTAATCCAGCACACTTATCTCAACACATGGATTAGATAACAAATGACAATTGACTTCATCATCAAAATCCGAGATTTAACAATCTCCCCCTTTTTGATGATGACAATCAATTGATAATGGAGTTATCCTTAACTCCCCCTATCTATATGCCATAGTTGAGATAAGTCAACCTTGAATTCAAGACCTAAGAATTCAAGTGACGTATTGATAAGTTAGATCAGTTAAACTTATCAATACCATCATGATGCCCATCATGATGTATCTCTTCAAGAATGATTGTGTTTGTAACTATTCATCATGTAATCAAATAAAGCTGCGAAGGACTATTACATGATGCACACATTTGAGATTTTCTAGCAAGTTTGCATTTACTTCACAAGATAGAATATCAACTCAAGACATAATGCAAACTATAGCATCTGTTCATATATATCTCTTGGTGATGCAAGGATGGCATAACTATATGATTATTGCAGTGTTTATCAATTCATATGTTTCTCCCCCTTTGTCATCAACAAAAAGCATGATAGCATTTTTCAACAAGTAGGAGGAAAGTCATTTTTCAGCAAGTTTTCATAAGAGTGTACAGGAAACTCTCATTTTTAGCATTCAGACCGAAAAATGAACTTCTTACATGCATTCGGTTATGAGTAAGCTACTGATTTTTAAAAACATTTGTCACATAATTTTGAACATGTTATTTGATCAAGTGATGCCAAGGTTTAGATAGCACATGCAAGCTAGCAGTTTTTTGCTTCTTTTGCAGTGTTAGCTTTTGATATTGTAACGCAACTATTTCAAGTGTTTATTAATTGTAGTATTCCATCATATGGCATGATATTGACGTGTATCGCTGTGAAGCAAGATCATTTCGTGATGTACATATTTCGAATATTTTAGCAAGTGTAGCATTGCATAATATGGTAAGATATCAGCTAGTACGATGCAAATTTTTGTTTGATATCTTGATACAAGGCATGATAGCAATCATATTAACATTAGTAATAGCAATCATATCAATGTCATACTGCTGACTTATCAACTACATTGGTATGTCGATTCATATTTTTCAAGGCATAAGGTTTTTAAACCATTTTAGTTTCGGTGCAAAATCTGAGATAAACAACAAGGGATGTTTGTAAATATGCTTACAAAAACAAAGATAACCATCTCAGGGTAACATATGGAGTGTACAGCATATCAGGTAACCATATCAAAAACAAAGTTCTTCAAGATGAATAACATAAGAAGTTTACAACATGTCATATCAAAAAATAACGGATGTTCATACAAGCTCATTCATGAGGTGGAAGGTTGAAGTGCCTAAATAAAGAGTCAAATTGTCGATAGATTTGCTGCAGCTCGGTTAGGATTTGATCTTGTCGAAGTTCAAGCCGTTCTTGTCTTTGTTCAAATCGGTCCATCCGAATCCCGATATCTTCGATAGATGATGTGTGAGTTTGCTCAACCGGATGTGTTTCCTCAAAGGGACAGATCGGAGGAGATTGGGTACTCCTAAAGACTGGTGTTTCCGGCTCGGGTTCAGGTTCAAGTTCAGGTTGAGGGGGATCAGTTCTTCTAGGCATTCTAACCCTGTTACCGTTTCTATAGTGACATCTTAGTCGGTGAAGTAGATTTTTGTTTATTATGCTGAATCTATCTACTTTCATTATTTCTTCTTTGTATTTGAATGTCGTAAGCTTTCATTATTCTAGTAATTATACCACCATATGGGAGCATCATATCTTTCTTAGATAATTCTAACATGTTTTGTTGGATAAGATAGCCAAGACAAATGTCACGTCCTTTCATGATTAAGTACATAATTCCTAATTCTAATTGACTCACTTCATCATGATGGTATTGTTTAGGAAGAATTATACTAGTCATGATATGATCGCACTCTAAAAAGGAGTGCAACACGAGGACTTCCCAGGGGGTCACCCATCCTAGTACTACTCTCGCCCAAGCACGCTTAACTTCGGAGTTCTGATGGGATCCGGTGCTTTAGTGCTGATATGATCGCACTCAGTACACATTTCCTATGCAATCAAACACATTTCCTATGCAATCTCTTCTGGAACTAGTACTAATATGTGGTACGATCCTTGGGTGAATGGGAAGAGTATATTTCAATTATATGGTGACAGAATACGAAAAGATCTCGGGGCTCCCAAAGATTAGAAGGTTTCTGAGTTCATTGCTAACGGTACCTGGTGTCTCCCTAATCCTATTTCTCCCGAAATGTTATCACTTTGGCCGACTATTATAGTTATTCGAATCACGAACAACTCTTCAGATAAACTTATTTGGCCTCATGACAATGGCAAATTTAGTGCCACATCTGCATGGAATCAAATTAGGCAAAGAAATAACAAGTGGGTCCCAAGCAGTTGGACATGGGATCGACCGGGATCACAAAGACATTCCTTATGTACATGGCAGGCCTTTCTCAATAAACTATCTACAATAGACAATATGAAAAGAAGAGGTATCTATCATGTTAACCGATGCTCCCTTTGTATGCAACAAGAAGAAACTGTTGAGCACCTTTATTTTGCTTGTGATTATGCAAAATGGATATGGAAGGAGATTCTCCAGCGATTTGAACTCAATAGACTGCCGCAACCAAACTTGCACCAAGAACTAGGCGAACTCATGCAATGTTTCTCAAGAAAAGGGCCTCTCACACAACTGGCAAAGGTTACTTTCAGATGCGCTATTTGGTGGATGTGGAAGGAGAGATGTAACAGAATCTTTAAATGTCAACACACAAACAATGCTCAGCTATTGAAAGAGATTATTAGAGAATCGAGATCCTGTATGGAGCAAGATCTCAAAACGGAGCACTTTACCCAAAGAGAAAAATATATTTTTATCAATTTTAATTTTGCTATTAGCTAAAGATCTTGGGAATGATGCCAAATTTTGATATATCTGGATAAACATTTTCTATTTTGATTATAATTAGGAGTTATAGTCTACAATATGTGTAGTCATAACTATCGCATTCGCACTCTATGAGTTACATGGCTTTGTCTATGACTTGTATAGATAAAGCTATTTGTAGAAACTTTACACATAATCAATTTACTTTTACTTACCAAAAAAAAAAATTATACTAGTCATGATATGATGAAGTATCTTAGTGTTAAAAGGCAGTTGATGTTTACAACGTTTAGGAACAAATTCTATGTTAGGATTGGCAAAGATTGTTCCTAAGGCTTCAACATAGGATGTTTCAATAGTTTCTTCATTCCATGATCCTCTAAAGTAAAGTCCTATGCTTTTCATGGGAATGCCTATCATATCACAAATGAATCTATCAGTGATTGAGATGTGTTGTCCTAAGAGATAGGTTGACATCCTTTCTTCATCATCTATTTGTATGTTATTGTAAAACAATCTAACTAGCCTAGGATAGATGGGTTCGTTGATCTACAAAATTGGAAGTAGATTTAGGTTTGCAAACCATTGGATAGTCTCTATGTCTCTAAATTCATTCAGATCTACGTATTTTCCCTTATTGATGCTTCTTAGTTCGAAGGAGAGAAATTTTTCAGCATGGTTTTTGGAATAAAAAAGGGTAAGATCAAACTCTACTACAAATCTCATCTTTCCCTTATCCCTTGAGGATCTTCTAGAACCCATAACTACTGCTGTTTAAAGAGATAAAGATGAACAAGAGTGAATGAAGAACAAAACAGAATTTCAGAGGTTCTTAGAGAATACCTTAGTGAAATCTTCAAAATAGGGAGCCATTCTTGATGTTTTGCTTCGAAATGGGAGGTATTTGGAAGGCTAAACGGGGTGAAATGAGGATGGAGGAGGCTTGGAGGAGTAGAGAATGAAAGAGAAGTGAGTTGGGGTCGGTTTCACCGCCGGCCCTAGTGTGGGTTAAAAAGGCAGAGTTGCGGGCGGTTGCACCTCTGGCTGGAGCGGTGCAACCGCTGGCAACTCGTGAAGGCTGGAGGTGCCACCGCTGGCTGGAGAGGTGCCACCGCCGGCTGGAGAGGTGCCACCGCTTGTAGGCAGTGAACACCTTATTGTGATTTGATCAGGGAGGTTTTGTCTTCGAGGAGAGTTTTCATTCAGAGCAATTAACGTTGCTTACATGATTACGTGTGTGTTTTTATTTCAAGGCAAAAACGCTTGTACGATCAAGATAGAACTTTTAACATGCATACTCCTAATGTTGTACATGTGTTCGTGATTTTGAAAAGTCACATTAGGCTGTATCCAAATTGCTTTTGTGATTTCATAATTACCACTCGTTGTTGTATCCAAATTGCGTTTGGGTCATGACTGTCAAGAATCAAGGAGCAGAACATTAATTCTTGCTCCAGCTTAAGGTTTTAATGTTTTTATAGAAAGGGATGATTTTTAGGTACCCATTTGCTTTTGGGTGCCTCACTAATAGATCTAAATTTTCTATCATGTTGCATAGAATTTGTCATGGTTCCTTTAGGAACCCAAATCAATTTGTTTGGACTAAATTTCCTGAATAGACAATAATGCGTCCTGTGTCCAAACTTGCAACAAAAGTTGCATTTGCTTTGATGTCTAACATGTAAGATGGGGCCTTTTACGAAGGTAGTTGGATTTTGGTGAGGACTCCTCACAAATCCAATCCCACTTCTTTTGGGAACATGACCCTTGTTTGTAAGGATCATGTTTAATGACTTGCTACCAACCTCGAATTTCTTCAAGGTGTCCTTAAGTAGCAAGTTTTCTTTTTGAACAGCTTCTAGATCATGACATTTGACACATGAATTTAAACTATCATGATATTCAATTTTTAACTTATTAAAATCACAAGTAAGACTATTATGTTCCTTTTTTAGCAATTTGTATTTTCTATTGATAATCTTGCATTCATCAAATAAGTCATGGAAGGCATTTAATAATTCATCGAAAGATAAATCAGCATCTAATAAATTCGTTACCTCCTCTCCGATGGCCATAAGGCGTAATGAGCAACTTGCTCGGTGTTGGACTCCTCTTCTTCAGATGCGCTCGAGTCATCCCATGTTGCTTGAAGAGCCTTCTTCTTTGATGTTCTTCTTTTGACTTGGGGACAATCACTCTTGTAGTGTCCCAGCTTTTTACATTCATAGCAGATCACTTGGTCCTTCTTGGGTTCAAGCTTATTTTTCGTATCATTCTTAAACTTGTTTTTCATGAAGAATTTTTTAAATTTTCTTGTTAAAAG
>UBIG03000144.1:0-16567 GCA_900464855.2 Musa schizocarpa
TTGCTTCTCTTTAGACTACAAGCTAGCAATGTTTACGATATGTAAGTTTCACAATATACAAGCTAGCAAAAATTTCGAAAGCAAATGTAAGATAGCTTTCTTGTGTAAGCTCATGATTCTTGCTTCCTATTGCAATGTGCAAATTGTAAGTTTTGCTTCTTGAGATAGGCAAGATAGCACTTTTGCAATTTTTGTTTCTTAAGATAGGCAAGCTTGTGATGTTCAAAATAACAAGCTCTTTCTTCTAGAAGTGTCATTTTTGCTTTCTTTGCAAAGTGTAAGCTACCAAAATGTTTGAAAAAGTGATAAGTTTTGCAACATACAAGCTAGCAAAAATGCCAAACTAGCAAAAGATAATATTTTACATGAGGCAAGCAAACAATTTGGCAAATGTTACATTTGCATCTTCTCTTTGAGAAGTGCAATTTTTTTGCTTTCATCTTGAATTGTGCAAGCTAGTTAGTTTGCCTCTTTTCATGATGTCCACGCTTAGAAATTCTTGCTCCCCTTTGTCATTGTCAAAAAAGAAGGGAAGACCCTTATATCACTTTTCATATTATGACAAAGGTAAGAATCATTCTTATTTGTGCATCATTATATATTCAAATTAAAATATACACAATTTCAATAACCTTATTTTTCATGCACGATATCGAAAAATAAATCAATCATCATTAATAAGCATATCATACAGGATACTCAAACATTAAAATTTTTAAGCATTTATCAACATATTGATCATGATACCAAACACACATCATATGCAATAAATACATCATGTACATCATTATCATAAGTATTGCATACATCATTTTAACTTTATGAATATTTCATCATTGCATGCATTATATCAAAACATTTCAAGCCATGGAAGCCATAAATACAAAGAAATCATGTCATGAAGGATAAAATCATTTGAATACCAAAAGACATGATTCATATAGTAAATATCTTCTTTAAATAAAATATCAAGAAAAATCTTAGGAGTACAAAGAAGAGATCTTGTTTTAAAAGAAAAATCAAGTAATAACTCCAAGAACTCACAAGGAAAAATCATGATTCATTTAGAAAATCTCATCTCAAGAGAATATCAAGTAAAATCGTAGAAGATCGATTAATGAGAAATTTTGATTTATAATAAAATCTCATGTATCGAATGTCGAGAAATCAAAATGATGATTTATATAAACAATATCACAAGTTATATTCAAGAGAAAAATCATCAAAGGTAATCTCATGTTATTCCAAGAAATCAATATCATGATTTTGATAAAACTCATTTCAAATTTAAGTCATCAAAATCATCAAAATATCAACATTACTTTCAAGAGATTCAAAATGGTATACATAGATTTATTATAATAAACATCAAGATCAATAAGATGGAGAAAAATAATTTTTCAAGGAAAAAATATTTTCCTCTTTTTAGTTGTTTCAATTCATATGATTTTATTTCACTTATACCAAATAAAAACATGTATAATATTTAAAACCGAAAGTGTAAGATTTATTACAACAAAGATTAATAAGGCACTTTCATTATGGTAAAAATCAATAATCCATAAATCACAAGATTCATATGCATAATTTTGAATGATTCTTATAGATAACTAAAACTTCTTTAGTTTTAATTTATGTGATTGATTTTATATTAGCATGCTCAAGTTTTGTTCTTATGTCAAAAACATACATCATGTTTGAAAACCAAAGACAAAGTTTAAAAAAAAATCATCAAGCCTTCCATATAAAAACCATGCATCATCATTGAAAGTTAATATGGAAATCATCAAAATACACATTCTTGCTTCTCAAGCACATATATATGATTATTTAAATCTAACATTTTATTCTATTAACATAAAACATACAATTTTCAAGAAAAATATTTATTCAAAAGAAAAGAGAAAATACATCATGGAAAACATCAAGTAATTTCAAAATAATTCAAGAGAGTTGAGTTACTTACATTGTAGTCGAAGCCCATCAAAGCCCAATTCGCCATTTCATCTTTGGAAGTTCTTGATTCATCCTTGGGTGCCTTCCTTTTCTTTGGCCTCTTCCTCCGTTCAAGTTCATTGTTCATTTTAGATTTTTGTTTAATGAACTTATTAAGAGTTAGTGTTCGAAGTTCAAGTTCATCATTGTCCTCATCACTTGAGTCATCGCTCAAGTGGTATTTATTTGTCCGGAGTTCCAAATCCTTCCTATTCTTTGGAAGGTGGTTCAAATGTTCATTGTGTTCATCATGTGCATTGCGCACCATTTCATATGTCATCAATGAGCCGATAAGTTCTTCAAGTGGAAAAATATTTAAATCTTTTGTTTCTTGTATTGCCGTAACTTTTGATTCCCAAACTTTAGAAAGTGATCGTAAAACTTTACTAACAAGTTCAAAATTCGAGAAACATTTGCCAAGAGTTTGTAAACCATTGACGACATCCGTAAAACGGGTGTACATGTCAACAATGGTTTCGCTCGGCTTCATTTGAAAAAGCTCGAAATCATGCATTAAAATGTTAACTTTCGAGTCTTTGACTCTACTAGTTCCCTTGTGTGTGATTTCAAGTGTTCGCCAAATATCAAAAGCCGTTTCGCACGTAGAAATCCGATTGAACTCATTTTTGTCTAAAGCGCAAAATAAGGCATTCATAGCCTTTGCGTTTAAAGAAAAATACTTCTTCTCCAAATCCGACCATTCGTTCATCGGTTTAGAGGGAAGTTGAAAACCATTTTCAACAATATTCCATATATCCAAATTCATAGAAATCAAGAAAACTCTCATTCGAGTTTTCCAATAAGTGTAGTCTAATCCGTTAAACAACGGTGGACAAAAAACCGATAAGCCCTCTTGAAAGCCATGAAGAGCCATTTCTCTCGGTGTAAATCAAATGAGAAATACCGGGCTCTGATACCAATTGTTAGGATGGAGCAGCACTAAGAGGGGGGTGAATTAGTGCAGCGGATTAAAACTTCGGTTTTAAAAAATCTTTTCGTTATGATAAGCGGAACTTGACAAGCTTAATCTTGAAAGCGTATTCTTAAATATCGCAGCAAAAGTAATAAGGAACTAAAGCATATAAGAAGGTTTGCAATAATGTAAATAGCAATAATGAAATGCAAACCAAGGATCACGCCGATTTTAGAGTGGTTGGTCAAATGACCTACTCCACTTGAGGCCCCTCTTCGATGAGGCTCCCACCTTCCACTAGCAAGTCTCTTGAAATGGAAGGGTAAATACCCCTCTTACAACTCTTTACAAGCGGTTCACTCTCTTATAGATTTTCGAGAAGAGATGAGGTGAACACTAGCAAATTGAAAAGAAGACAAGCTAACACTTTTCTAAGACCTTTCTCTCAAACTCTTGCTGCTCAAAAAGTTGTTATCTCAGCTGAGATTTGAGGGGTATTTATAGGCCTCAAGAGGATTCAAATTTGGGCTCCAAAATTTGGGCTCCAAAAATCAAATCCTCTTTGGGTTCCCGATGCTGGCGGTGCCACCGCCCAGCCAAGCGGTGCCACCGCCCAGCGTTCGGGTGCTGGGCGGTGCCACCGCCCAGCCCAGGAGGTGTCACCGCCCAGCACTCGGGTGCTGGGCGGTGCCACCGCTCAGCCCAGGCGGTGCCACCGCCTATAGTGTTTTCAGCCCGCTACAGTGTTTTCAGCTCACCGCCTACAGTGTTTTCAGCCTACAGTGTTATAGGCCCCTACTTGGGTTATAGGATTAATACCTAATCCTAACCCTAATTAACATGCTAACTATGAATTTTAAAGACATTATATAAGCTATTACAAAGTCCATAAGTCAAGACTACTTCCGGCGAGCTTCCGGCGAACTTTCGGCGGTCTTCCGATAAACTCTCGGAAACCATTCTGCGGACTCCCGGCAAGCTCTTAAACTTCACGATTTGATCTTGGCGAGTTCCAACGAGCTTCTTCGGCAAGCTCCGATCTTTCTCGGCGAGCTCCGCGAACTTCCAACGAACCTTCCGGCGAAGCTTCGAAAAACCCTTTAAGAAGCTCCCTACTCATTCTCGGCTAGTTCGCAGCGTTCGATGATCCTTCCGGACTTCCGTCGAACTCTTGAACTCCCAACGAATCGCCGTGCTTGACTCCACACTTTGTTTCACTTTATGCTTTCATCGTTATCGTAGTTAATCTTGCACATGCAAACCAAAACTCTACTCCGATCTAGACAGTTATTACAACGCGAATTGACATTCATTTGCCCGAGACGTCATTGGTTGGCGCCGTGCGATTCTTTAGCACATCGTCCTCTCTTGCGGCTTGTTGCCCAATCGACGGTTGACCTCTCGAACCCCGATATCCTTGGCGCAATTCCGCTCTTCTTGGCCCGATGCCCGGCGTTGAAGCCTTCTGCCGTCAATATCTGGCGTGATCTCCTCGCGTATAGCGTCAATTTCCTCCTGGCGTTCTTGTCTAATTCTGATCGAGTAGACCTGCATCACTCAAAATGCAGTTAAACATCTAAACACAATCAATTAGTTTCATCATCAAAATCCGAGATTCAACAGTTATGAGTACGACCGGGCGCGGGTGGCACTCGGTCCTCCGGATTTTCAAGGGCCGCCGGGGGCGCACCGGACGCCGCGCGACGTGCGGCGCTCTTCCGACCGCTGGACCCTACCTCCGGCTGAGCCGTTTCCAGGGTGGGCGGGCCGTTAAGCAGAAAAGATAACTCTTCCCGAAGCCCCCCCGGCGTCTCGGACTTCCTAACGTTGCCGTCGCCCGCCCGGCGTCGGCTCGGGAATTTTAACCCGATTCCTTTCGAGACTCGTGGCGGAGACCGCTCTCGGACGGGCTTCCCCCCGTCCCTTAGGATCGGCTAACCCATGTGCAAGTGCCGTTCACATGGAACCTTTCCCCTCTTGGCCTTCAAAGTTCTCATTTGAATATTTGCTACTACCACCAAGATCTGCACCGACGGCCGCTCATGGGGGCTCGCGCCCTGGGTTTTGCGGCGACCGCCGCGCCCTCCTACTCATCGGGGCTTGGCGCTTGCCCCGATGGCCGGGTGTGGGTCGCGCGCTTCAGCGCCATCCATTTTCGGGGCTAGTTGATTCGGCAGGTGAGTTGTTACACACTCCTTAGCGGATTTCGACTTCCATGACCACCGTCCTGCTGTCTTAATCGACCAACACCCTTTGTGGTGTATGCGGGTTAGCGCAGTTGGGCACCGTAACCCGGCTTCCGGTTCATCCCGCATCGCCAGTTCTGCTTACCAAAATGGCCCACTTGGAGCTCTCGATTCGCGGACGCGGCTCAAGCGAAAGCAGCGCGCCGTCCTACCTATTTAAAGTTTGAGAATAGGTCGAGGCGTTGCGCCCCGATGCCTCTAATCATTGGCTTTACCCGATAGAACTTCGCCGCGTGGGCTCCGGCTATCTGAGGGAAACTTTGGAGGGAACCAGCTACTAGATGGTTCGATTAGTCTTTCGCCCCTATACCCAAAGTCAGACGAGCGATTTTTGCGTCGGTATCGGCGGGCCTCCACCGAGTTTCCCTCGGCCGCCTCGCTTCGGGCATAGTTCACCATCTTTCGGGTCCCGACATGCATGCTCCAACTCGAACCCTTCACAGAAGATCGGGGGTCGGCGGCGGTGCAACCCTCGAGAGGGTTCCGCCCGTTAGCTTCCTTTGTGCCTTCCGGGTTTCGCGCACCCGTCGACTTCGCCGCATGTCGGACTCCTTGGTCCGTGTTTCAAGGCGGGTGGGATGGGGACCCACTGGCGATGCCTAGGTCGCACATGTACCCTTGGGAACGCGCCGATGGTAGCGTCATGTCCTCGACCGCATCGGCGGTATCCCCTCGAAGCGAACGATCCGTCGGGAACCCGGCCCGTCGATGCAGCCCGCATCGATCCGCACCCGAGCCGGCGGCGGACCGGCTAACCGCCGTTCGCATCCGACCAAGGTGCATCGCCGGCCCCATCCGCTTCCCTCCGGCAATTTCAAGCACTCTTTGACTCTCTTTTCAAAGTCCTTTTCATCTTTCCCTCGCGGTACTTGTTCATGCTATCGGTCTCTCGCCCATATTTAGCCTTGGGCCGAATTTACCGCCCGATTGGGGCTGCATTCCCAAACAACCCGACTTCGTCGACAGCGCCTCGTGGTGCGACAGGGTCCGAGCGGACGGGGCTCTCACCCTCCCGGCGCCCCTTTCCGGGGACTTGGGCGGTCCGTCGCTGAGGGCGCTTCTCGGAACTACAATTCAGGCGACGCAGCCGCCCGATTCTCAAGCTGGGCTGATCGGTTCGCTTCGCCGTTACTAAGGGAATCCTTGTAAGTTTCTTCTCCTCCGCTTATTTATATGCTTAAACTCAGCGGGTATCCCCACCTGACCTGGGGTCGCGGTCCGTGGCATCGACTCGCACCACGACTTGGGTCCTCGAGGCCTCGCCCAGGTCCGAAAACACGACGTCGGCTTCGCACAAGGCATCCACCCAGCGTCGTGTTCGACAACCATCGACGGCCCGCTCTTGACCAACCGCACCTTCCGACGCGGGGGGGCCATCCTCGCGTTCGCCCCGCCCCAGAGAACAACGACAAAGCGTCAGCGTGGCCTTGGGCAGCGGCGTGCCCTTAGCGGATGGCCTCGGCGCAACTTGCGTTCAAAGACTTCGATGGTTCACGGGATTCTGCAATTCACACCAGGTATCGCATTTTCGCTCGTTCTTCATCGATCGCGAGAGCGAGATATCCGTTGCCGAAAGTCGTCAATGGGGTCACCGTCGGAATTGTAGCCTACTGCATGCAGCGAGGCCCTCCGACCGATGTTCGTGTTCCTTGGCGCTATCCGCGCCGGGGGTTTGTAGTTCATCCCCTCGGTCGTCCCCCCCGGCGGGCCGTTGATTCGGGGTGTTGTCGGGGACGAGCCCGGCGAGCAATCGTTGGCGCATTCGCGGTCGTCCTCGTCGGTGGGTCTCGACAATGATCCTTCCTTCCGGGGTTCACCTACGGAAACCTTATTACGACTTCTCCTTCCTCTAAATGATAAGGTTCAGTGGACTTCTCGCGGCGTCGCAGGCGGCGAACCGCCCCGTCGCCTCGATCGAACACTTCACGGACCATTCAATCGGTAGGGCGGCGGGCGGTGTGTACAAAGGGGGGGGCGTAGTCAGCGGCTGATGACTTCGCGCTTACTAAAATTCCTCGTTGAAGACCAACAATTGCAATGATCTATCCCCATCGATGAAATTTTCAAAGATTACCGGGCTGTCGGCCAAGGCTATAGACTTCGTTGAATACATCGGTGTAGCAGCGTCGACCCCAGAACATCTAAGGGCATCACAGACCTGTTATTGCCTCAAACTTCCGTGGCCTAAGCGGCCATAGTCCCTCTAAAAGCTGGCTGGCGGAGGGATGCCTCAGCGTAGCTAGTTAGCGCTGAGGTCTCGTTCGTTATCGGAATTAACGGACAAATGGCTCCACCAACTAAAACGGCCATGCACCACCACCCATAGAATCAAGAAAAGAGCTCTCGGTCTGTCAATCCTTGCTATATGCGGACCTGGTAAGTTTCCCGTGTTGAGTCAAATTAAGCCGAGGCTCCCTCACAGTGGTGCCCTTCCGTCAATTCCTTTAAGTTTGACCTTGCGACCATACTCCCCGGAACCCAAAGACTTTGATTTCTCATAAGGTGTGCGGGAGTCCTAAAACAACATCCGCCGATCCTGGTCGGCATCGTTTATGGTTGAGACTAGGGCGGTATCGATCGTCTTGAGCCCCCAACTTTCGTTCTTGATTAATGAAAACATCCTTGGCAAATGCTTTTTAGTGTGGTTCGTCTTTCATAAATCCAAAATTTCACCTCGACTATGAAAATCTGAATGCCCCGACTGTCCCTCTTAATCATTACTCCGATCGAAGGCCAACACAATAGGACCGAAATCTGTGATGTTATCCCATGCTAATGTATCCAGGCGTGGGCTTGCTTTGAACACTCTAATTTCTTCAAAGTAACAGCGCCGGGAGGCACGACCCGACCAGATTAAGGCCGCCGCGCATCGCCGACAGAAGGGATGGGACGGCCGATTGTTGCACCAGCGGACGGACCGACCGACCGTCCCAAAGTCCAACTTCTGAGCTTTTTTTAGCTGCAACAACTTAAATATCGCTATTGGGCTGGAATTACAGCGGCTGGCGGCACCGGACTTGCCCTCAATGGATCCTCGTTAAAGGGATTTAGATTGTACTCATTTCAATTACCGGACTTCGAAGAGCCCGGTATTGTTATTTATTGTCACTACCTCCCGTGTCGGGATTGGGTAATTTCTTGGCGCTGCTGCCTTCCTTGGATGTGGTAGCCGTTTCTCGGGCTCCCTCTCGGAATCGAACCCTAATTCTCCGTCACCGTCACCACCATGGTAGGCCCCTATCCTACCATCGAAAGTTGATAGGGCAGAAATTTGAATGATGCGTCGCCCGACACGAGGGCCGTGCGATCCGTCAGTTATCATGAATCATCGAACGGCGAGCAAAGCCCCCGTCAGCCTTTTATCTAATAAATGCATCCCTTAGGAAGTCGGGGTTTGTTGCGCGTATTAGCTCTAGAATTACTACGGTTATCCGGTAGCGCGTACCATCAAACAAACTATAACTGATTTAATGAGCCATTCGCGGTTTCACAGTCTGAAATAGTTCATACTTACACATGCATGGCTTAATCTTTGAGACAAACATATGACTACTGGCAGGATCAACCAGGTAGCACGTCCTCTCTGACGCCAAGCCCAACATGCCGACCCACCCATTACCAAAGGGAAGGGGGGGGGGGGCAATGATGGGAAGGCTGTCATCCGTCGAAAGGCGACCAAGAAAAGCCAACCGATCATGTGCCAAGAGTCCAAAGACCCATGGTACATTCTTATCCACTGCATCCAAGAGCACTCCGTGAACTTTGGAGCCACTTTCGAGGCGAGAGGTCGAGACATGACATCGTTCGAGGACACACAAGGTGCGGACATCGACACTCCTCATTCGTATGGGACATGAGAAGTGGATAAGCGAGGTAAACAATGTCTATTTCCAAAGGAACTAGGTAGATTGTACAGGCAACACACACATCTCCGTTCGAACAGAGTACCATTGAAGGGACTTACAGCGTCGGTGGTCAACTGCACAAAAAAAGCAGGGAGCCCACCGCGGCATACAAATCCATCACCGCTCACATGCCGACACAGTCATCCAGCCGGACAGCCCATCGCCAACCACGAGCAACAAAGACTCAAGTGGCCGATCAAATAAGACAATCGGCGACAAGACACGCCGTGCGAAAAGTACAGAACAGCGCACTGTTGGCCCACAAGGAAGAAGAAGATTTCAATCGAAGGAAAAAAGGGCCCATAAACAGGGCAAAAACAGACCAAAACTGGCCATTTTTTTTGGCTGACGTTTTTGCTCGCTCACGTCGTTCGCCCGCGGCACACAAGAACAGCCAAAAAACTGGCCAAAACAACCCAAAAGCGGGCCAAAACTGGCCATTTTTTTGGCTAATGGCGGCGGACGGACAGCGGCGGCGAGGAGGCAACACCGATCCCTGCTATCTGAACGCCCCATCCAGCCCTGTGCCACCGGGGGGTTCAGGGTGCTGAGATGGCTGACGTTTTGCTCGCTCACGTCGTTCGCCAGCGACACGCAAGAACTGCCAAAAACTGGCCAAAACAGCCCAAAAACAGGCCAAAACTGGCCATTTTGGCTTTGGCTGAGCGGCGGCGGCGGCGGACAGCGGGACGGCGGCGAGAGGCAACACCGTCCCTGCTATCTGAACGCCCCATCCAGCCCTGTGCCACCGGGGTTTCAGGGTGCTGAGATGGCTGACGTTTTGCTCCGCTCACGTCGTTCGCCCGCGACGCAGAAAAGAACCAAAAAAAAGCCAAAACAGCCAAAACAGCCCAAAAAAACAGGCCAAAACTGGCCATTTTTTTGGCTGGCGGCGGCGGCGGACGGACAATGGCGGCGGAGGCAACACCGTCCCTGCTATCTGAACGCCCCATCCAGCCCTGTGCCACCGGGGGTTCAGGGTGCTGAGATGGCTGGCGTTTTTGCTCGCTCACGTCGTTCGCCCGCGACACGCAAGAACTGCCAAAAACTGGCCAAAAACACCCAAAAAACGGGCCAAAACTGGCCATTTTGGCTGGCTGCCGGCGGCGGCGGCGGCGGACAACAATGGCGAGAGGCAACACCGTCCCTGCTATCTGAACGCCCCATCCAGCCCTGTGCCACCGGGGGTTTCAGGGTGCTGAGATGGCTGGACGTTTTGCTCCGCTCACGTCGTTAAGCCGCGACACGCAAGAAACCCAAAAACTGGCCAAAACAGCCCAAAAACGGGCCAAAACTGGCCATTTTTTTTGGCTGGCGGCGGCGGGCGGCGGCGGACAGCGGCGGCGAAGCGAAGGCAACACCGTCCCTGCTATCTGAACGCCCCATCCAGCCCTGTGCCACCCGGGGTTTCAGGGTGCTGAGATGGCTGGCGTTTTGCTCCGCTCACGTCGTTCGCCCGCGACACACAAGAACTGCCAAAAACTGGCCAAAACAGCCCAAAAACAGGCCAAAACTGGCCATTTTGGCTGAGCGGCGGCGGCGGCGGACAAGCGGCGGCGCGGAGGCACAGATCCCTGCTATCTGAACGCCCCATCCAGCCCTGTGCCACCGGGGTTCAGGGTGCTGAGATGGCTGACGTTTTGCTCCGCTCACGTCGTTCGCCGCGACACACAAGAACTGCCAAAAACTGGCCAAAACAGCCCAAAAACAGGCCAAAACTGGCCATTTTTTGGCTGAAGCGGCGGCGGCGGCGGACGGACACGGCGCGAAGCGAGGCAACACCGTCCCTGCTATCTGAACGCCCCATCCAGCCCTGTGCCACCGGGGGTTCAGGGTGCTGAGATGGCTGACGTTTTGCTCCGCTCACGTCGTTCGCCCGCGACACGCAAGAACTAAAGAAAAAACTGGCCAAAACAGCCCAAAAACGGGCCAAAACTGGCCATTTTGGCTGGCTGGTGGCGGCGGCGGACGGACAGCGGCGAAGCGAGCAAGGCAACACCGTCCCTGCTATCTGAACGCCCCATCCAGCCCTGTGCCACCGGGGGTTTCAGGGTGCTGAGATGGCTGACGTTTTGCTCTCGCTCACGTCGTTCGCCCGCGACACGCAAGAACTGCCAAAAACTGGCCAAAACAGCCCAAAAACGGGCCAAAACTGGCCATTTTTTGGCTGGACAGCGGCGGCGGCGGACAGCGACAGCGGCGGCGAGGCAACACCGTCCTGCTATCTGAACGCCCCATCCAGCCCTGTGCCACCGGGGTTCAGGGTGCTGAGATGGCTGACGTTTTGCTCCGCTCACGTCGTTAAGCGCGACCATAAGAACTGCCAAAAACTGGCCAAAACAGCCCAAAAACGGGCCAAAACTGGCCATTTTGGCTGAAGCGGCGGACGGCGGCGGCGGACGGCGGCGAGCGGAAGGCAGCACCGATCCCTGCTATCTGAACGCCCCATCCAGCCCTGTGCCACCGGGGTTTCAGGGTGCTGAGATGGCTGACGTTTTGCTCCGCTCGTCGGTTCGCCGCGACACGCAAGAACTGCCAAAAACTGGCCAAAACAGCCCAAAAACGGGCCAAAACTGGCCATTTTTTGGCTGGCTGGCGGCGGTGACGGCGGGACAGCGGCGGCGAGGAGGCCACCGTCCCTGCTATCTGAACGCCCCATCAGCCCTGTGCCACCGAGGTTCAGGGTGCTGAGATGGCTGACGTTTTGCTCCGCTCACGTCGTTCGCCGCGACACGCAAGAACTGCCAAAAACTGGCCAAAACAGCCCAAAAACAGGCCAAAACTGGCCATTTTGGCTGGCGGCGGCGGCGGACGGCGGACGGACGGCGGCGAGGCAACACCGATCCTGCTATCTGAACGCCCCATCAGCCCTGTGCCACCCGGGGTTCAGGGTGCTGAGATGGCTGACGTTTTGCTCCGCTCACGTCGTTCGCCGCGCGACGCATAAGAACTGCAAAAAAAACTGGCCAAAACAGCCCAAAACGGGCCAAAACTGGCCATTTTTTTTGGCTGGCGAGCGGCGGCGGCGGACGGACAACGGCGGCGAGGCAACACCGATCCCTGCTATCTGAACGCCCCATCCAGCCCTGTGCCACCGGGGGTTTCAGGGTGCTGAGATGGCTGACGTTTTGCTCGCTCGTCGTCGTTCGCGACACGCAAGAACTGCCAAAAACTGGCCAAAACAGCCCAAAAACGGGCCAAAACTGGCCATTTTGGCTGGCTGGCGGCGGCGGCGGCGGACGGACGGCGAAGCGGCGGCAACACCGTCCCTGCTATCTGAACGCCCCATCCAGCCCTGTGCCACCGGGTTCAGGGTGCTGAGATGGCTGACGTTTTTGCTCCGCTCACGTCGTTCGCCGCGACACACAAGAACTGCCAAAAAAAACTGGCCAAAACAGCCCAAAAACGGGCCAAAACTGGCCATTTTTGGCTGGCTGGCAGCGGCGGCGGACGGCGGCGGACGGAAGCAAAAGGCAACACCGTCCCTGCTATCTGAACGCCCCATCCAGCCCTGTGCCACCGGGGTTCAGGGTGCTGAGATGGCTGACGTTTTGCTCCGCTCACGTCGTTCGCCGACACATAAAGAACTGCCAAAAACTGGCCAAAACAGCCCAAAACGGGCCAAAACTGGCCATTTTGGCTGGCGGCGGCGGCGGGCGGCGGACACAGCAAGCGGCGAGGCAACACACGTCCCTGCTATCTGAACGCCCCATCCAGCCCTGTGCCACCGGGGTTTCAGGGTGCTGAGATGGCTGACGTTTTGCTCCGCTCACGTCGTTCGCCCGCGACGACACGCAAGAACTGCCAAAAACTGGCCAAAACAGCCCAAAAACGGGCCAAAACTGGCCATTTTGGCTGGCGGCGGCGGCGGCGGACGGACAACAGCGGCGAGGCAGCACCGTCCTGCTATCTGAACGCCCCATCCAGCCCTGTGCCACCGGGGGTTCAGGGTGCTGAGATGGCTGACGTTTTTGCTCCGCTCACGTCGTTCGCCCGCGACACACAAGAACTGCCAAAAAACTGGCCAAAACAGCCCAAAAACGGGCCAAAACTGGCCATTTTTTTTGGCTTTGGCGGCGGCGGCGGCGGAGCGGCGAAGAGAGGCAACACCGTCCCTGCTATCTGAACGCCCCATCCAGCCCTGTGCCACCACCGGGGTTTCAGGGTGCTGAGATGGCTGACGTTTTGCTCGCTCTCGTCGTTCGCCCGCGACGCGCAAGAACTGCCAAAAACTGGCCAAAACAGCCCAAAAACAGGCCAAAACTGGCCATTTTTTGGCTGAAGCTGAGCGGCGGCGGCGGCGGACAGCGGCGGCGAGGCAACACCGATCCCTGCTATCTGAACGCCCCATCCAGCCCTGTGCCACCGGGGTTCAGGGTGCTGAGATGGCTGACGTTTTGCTCCGCTCACGTCGTTCGCCGCGACACATAAGAACTGCTTAAAAAACTGGCCAAAACAGCCCAAAAAACAGGCCAAAACTGGCCATTTTTTTGCCATTTTTGGCGGCGGCGGCGGCGGCGGACAGCAATGGCGAGAGGCAACACCGTCCCTGCTATCTGAACGCCCCATCCAGCCCTGTGCCACCGGGGTTCAGGGTGCTGAGATGGCTGACGTTTTGCTCGCTCACGTCGTTCGCCCGCGACACGCCAAAAGAACTGCCAAAAAAACTGGCCAAAACAGCCCAAAAACAGGCCAAAACTGGCCATTTTTTTTGGCTGGCGGCGGCGGCGGCGGACGGACGGCGAAGCGAGCGAGGCAACACCGTCCCTGCTATCTGAACGCCCCATCCAGCCCTGTGCCACCGGGGTTTCAGGGTGCTGAGATGGCTGACGTTTTGCTCCGCTCACGTCGTTCGCCCGCGACGCATAAAGAAACAAAAAAACTGGCCAAAACAGCCCAAAAACGGGCCAAAACTGGCCATTTTTTTGGCTGGGGACGGCGGCGGCGGCGGCGGACAGCGGCGGCGAGGCAACACCGTCCCTGCTATCTGAACGCCCCATCCAGCCCTGTGCCACCGGGGGTTCAGGGTGCTGAGATGGCTGACGTTTTGCTCGCTCACGTCGTTCGCCCGCGACGCGCAAGAACTGCCTTAAAAAACTGGCCAAAACAGCCCAAAAACGGGCCAAAACTGGCCATTTTGGCTGAAGCGGCGGCGGCGGCGGCGGCGGACAGCGGCGGCGAGAGGCAACACGTCCCTGCTATCTGAACGCCCCATCCAGCCCTGTGCCACCGGGGGTTCAGGGTGCTGAGATGGCTGACGTTTTGCTCCGCTCACGTCGTTCGCCGCGACGCGCAAGAACTGCCAAAAACTGGCCAAAACAGCCCAAAAACAGGCCAAAACTGGCCATTTTGGCTGGAATGGCGGGCGGCGGCGGACAGCGGCGGCGGAGGCAACACCGTCCTGCTATCTGAACGCCCCATCCAGCCCTGTGCCACCCGGGTTTCAGGGTGCTGAGATGGCTGACGTTTTGCTCCGCTCACGTCGTTCGCCCGCGACGCGCAAGAACTGCCAAAAACTGGCCAAAACAGCCCAAAAACGGGCCAAAACTGGCCATTTTTTGGCTGGGCGGCGGCGGCGGCGGCGGACAAGCGGCGGCGAGCGAGGCAACACCGTCCCTGCTATCTGAATGCCCCATCCAGCCCTGTGCCACCCGGGGTTTCAGGGTGCTGAGATGGCTGACGTTTTGCTCCGCTCACGTCGTTCGCCCGCGACACACAAGAACTGCCAAAAACTGGCCAAAACAGCCCAAAAACAGGCCAAAACTGGCCATTTTGGCTGGCTGGCGGCGGCGGCGGACGGACAATGGCGGCGGCGAGGCAACACCGTCCCTGCTATCTGAACGCCCCATCCAGCCCTGTGCCACCCGGGGGTTCAGGGTGCTGAGATGGCTGACGTTTTGCTCCGCTCACGTCGTTCGCCCGGCGACGCATAAAGAACTGCCAAAAACTGGCCAAAACAGCCCAAAACGGGCCAAAACTGGCCATTTTTTTTTTTGGCTGAGCAGGCGAAGGCAGGCAACACCGTCCCTGCTATCTGAACGCCCCATCCAGCCCTGTGCCACCGGGGTTTCAGGGTGCTGAGATGGCTGACGTTTTTTGCTCGCTCACGTCGTTCGCCGCGACGCAAGAACTGCCAAAAACTGGCCAAAACAGCCCAAAAATGGGCCAAAACTGGCCATTTTTTTGCTGTGACGGCGGCGGCGGGCGGCGGCAATGGCAGGAGGAGGCAACACCGTCCCTGCTATCTGAACGCCCCATCCAGCCCTGTGCCACCAGGGGGGGTTTCAGGGGGTGCTGAGATGGCTGACGTTTTGCTCCGCTCACGTCGTTCGCGCGACGCCAAAGAACTGCAAAAAACTGGCCAAAAAACAGCCCAAAAAAAACAGGCCAAAACTGGCCATTTTTTTGGCTGGCTGGCAGCGGCGGCGGGACAGCGGCGGCGAGAGGCAACACCGTCCTGCAATCTGAATGGCTGGCTCCATCCATCCAGTAGGGGGGGGGCCAAAACTGGCCATTTTGGCTGGCTGTGCGGGCGGCGGCGGACCGGAGGAGGCGGCGGCGTCCCTGGTTGGGTTCATTGTATTGTCTGAACCCAAAGCCAACAGGGTGCTGAGATCTGAGCTGCGCTTCTGGCGGGTGAAACAAGCGAGGGCATTGGCGGGTAATGATGTGCCGTGTTTGTCATCGAGTGCGATTCTCTGCGGACGTGTTTGTCATCTTGTGCCTGCACGGCGGCGCTTGTGCCTCGTCGAATCCTGCAGTGACCGAAGCCTTTGCTGGCGCCTCATCGAATCAAAGGCACTTTCGGTCGCCATGTCGCGGTGGCTCCTGCATTGCTGGCGCTGCTGCGCGCGGATACCTCAGCTCAGCCCCTAAGTTCAATCGTCCCGTCGGATATTTCGACCGCTTTCGACTGTCGCTTTCAACCTCGTCGGCGTGGAGGGCGGTGAATTTTGGGGGGGGGGGGGGGGGGACGAATCCGTCCGGCGCGGGGCTGGATCTCAGTGGATCGTGGCAGCAAGGCCACTCTACCACCACAATGCCCCATCGGCGTATTTAAGTCGTCTGCAAAAGGATTGACCCGTCGTCGTCGTGCGAATTTCACTTCCGATGGCCGTGGTGGCTATACCACCAGGGGCTACACCGGCGACCACGAGCCCATGGGGGCAAAAGCCCCTACTGTGGGTCGGGAGCGAGCAACGGCGGCGAGGCGCCGATTGCTAGCTAGGATTCTGACTTAGAGGCGTTCAGTCATAATCCGACACCGCGGTAACCGGCGCCACTGGCTTTTCAACCAAAGCGCGATGACCAATTGTGTGAATCAGCGGTTCCTCTCGTACTAGGTTGAATTACTATCGCGACACGATCATCGGTAGGGTAAAAACTAACCTGTCTCCGGCGGTCTAAACCCAGCTCACGTTCCCTATTGGTGGGTGAACAATCCAACACTTGGTGAATTCTGCTTCACAATGATAGGAAGAGCCGACATCGAAGGATCAAAAAAAAAC
>UBIG03000145.1:0-16492 GCA_900464855.2 Musa schizocarpa
GACATTAGTGATTTCGATAAGGTTCTTGAGAGAAAAGTTATTTAAATCCTTGGCCTCTTGAATGACCATTACTTTAAGGTCTCTTTTTTTTTAGAAGGGATCTCAAGATTTTATTAACAAGTTCAAAATTAGAAAAAAAAATTTACCAAGTACTTTTAGACCATTGGTGACATCAGTAAATCGGTTACACATGTCTCAATAGTCTCACTGGTTTCATTGAAACAACTCATAAGTATGGACTAAAGATTAATTTCAACTCCTTTACTCTACCGGGTACCTTGGTGAGGTATGTATCAAATATCAAAACAGTTTCTGAAATGAACCTTTCGTTTGAACTAGTTTTTATCAAATCATAAAACTAGACATTCATGGCCTTGGCATTTTAAAGTGAAAGACTTCTTCTCTAACTCATTTCCAATCATTTTATTGGAAGACTTTTGAAACTCATTTTCTACAATGTTCCATAATTCGAAATCCATATAAATTGAAAAATCCTCATTCTAGTATTCAATATATATTTTATCCATTTTATTGAACATGGGCAAACGTGTAATTAGGTGCCTCTTGGTTCTTGCAAATGTTATCTCTCTTGGTTTTCAAACAAATGAGTGACTATCTTTGATACCAATTGTTAGGATCAAAGTAGCACTAAGAGGGAGAAGTATGAATTAAATGCAGTGAAAAAAATCATTGATTTAGGCAAATATTCGTTTCAATTAAATCCATTTCGAAAGATATTAAACTGAAGGCATTTGTAGAGTATAAAAAAGAAAGTTAAGGAAGATTGCAGTAATGTAAATTGCTCAAATAGAAATGCAAACTAAAATTTAGAGTGGTTTGGGTCGTTGTGACCTATATCCACTTAGATTCCATCTCCATCAAAGGTTACTAGGGTCCATTAATAGTCTTCCTTCAATAGACAAAGACTAACCACCTTTATAACTCTTTCTCCCTTTTTGTGGGGTTAGGAATAGCCATACAAAGCCTCCTCCTCTTTCATTGATGGTTACAAGCTAAAGAGAGGAGGGAGAACTCTTCTCATTTTACAATACTTTAACACTCAAAAGAATTTAAGATTATGTTAATACTTTAGGTGCCTTTTATGTAAAAAGGGTGGAGTATTTATAGGCCACAATGACTTCAAAGTGGACCCAAAAATTATCTCATCCTAATTTTTGAGAAGTCTTGGTGGGGTACCAGCCATTCTTGGTCAATTACCTTGCCTATCACTTTCGACTTGGGCAGTACCTCTGTGGTAGCATTAATTAAATATGATATCAAAACCCTAAAATACCTAGGAGACCAAAGTCCTAGGAGTGCTCTTCCCGAAGAAGTGGTTTCAAGTCTTGAATGGTAGTTCAATATTGACCCAACCACTGATTAAGGTCCCTATTGACCCCTAACATGGAGAGTTAGTGGGATTACCCCTCTCAATCTTAACTCAACTTATGGTCTAACTACAATAACTAAGACATTTAACAAGACACTCTTGTTCCGATCGTCAATTATTTCTTCCAATGACCTTCTAACAAACCGACAATCTCTTGACAAAAAGTTCGGCAGACTCCGTACAAGCTTCTAGACTTCTGGCGATCTTTTTTGAGTTCGGCGAGCTTCTTTGTAAGCTCTGGACTTCTCGGGGAGTTCGGCAGAAATTTTAAAGCCGAATGTCGAACTTCCGACAAACTCGAACTCCCAATGAAGTCCGATCTTGACTCGGCACAACACTCTCTATGTCTTACTACTATAAGTAGTTAATCCTACACACTTTTCTCAACATATGGATTAGATCAAATAATTTACAATTGATTTCATCAAAATCTGAGATTCAATAGTTTTCTTTAGTTCTAAGTGCAATATCCATATTCCATGGTATTCTTTGGAAGGTTATTATCATGTTCATCAAGTGTCTTTAAAAAGCCATTTCATACGTCATTAATGATCTATGAGTTCGTCAAGAGAAAAGTTATTTAAGTCATTTGCTTCTTGAATTACAAATTAACTTTGGATCCTAACTTTTTGGAATTGATCTTTGAATTTTTTGTTAATAAGTTCAAGATTATTAAAACATTTGTTAAAAACTTTTTCAAACCATTGACAACATCTATAAAGCAGTTTTATATTTACCAATAGTTTCACTTGGCTAAATTATAAATAATTCATAAGTATCAAAGATTTATTTTATATTCTTTTTTTATTCTACTTGTATCTTAATGAATAACTTCATGTATGTCAATTATATATATATAAATTTCATATAAATCTGATTAAACTTAATTTTATCTAAAGCATAAAACAAGCGTACTCATGCTTTTAGCATTTAAAGAAAATATTTTCTTCTCTAGATTATTTCATTCATTCATTGGTCTAAAGATTTTTTTAAAATCACATTCAGCGATATTCATTAATCAAATCCATGAAATAAAAAAATCTGCACTCATATCTTCAATCCCATTATAAGTGCATTTCAAATTCAAATATGGGAGGGCCGAGGTATAGAATGCTTTCTTCATTGCTAGAAAAGACATATAATCTCTCTTGGGTGTTAAAACCAACTAAAAATTTGGCTTTATACCAACTATGGATCATGAGGCACTAAGAGATGTAAATTAGTACTTTCAGAACGGAGAACAATTCAAAAATTCATCCAATCAGAAATCGATATCAAAATAATTTAACTTAAAAATGAGTAAATTATAACAAAACAATTAAATCAGTAAACAATAGCAACCAGGTACTACATCACTAGATAATTTCATAAAAATGTAATGTTAGCTAAAAACTATTACTAATTACTTATAAGTACTCTAGGTAATAATTATTATAATCTCATAAAGTCAATCATTTACGATCATGTAAAAAAAACTTCATAATGAATCTTTTAAATTTTGATAGATTCTACCTACATTAGCAAAATAAGTATATGAGCATTTTTTCATTTGCAAAATCAATTGATGTTCTGAAACAAAATAATATGACCTTCCTTACCGCACTCAAAATATTTTTATTACAAAAGACTTTAAATGCGAAGAGACGGGAATTAGAATATTCACCGATGGTGTATATAGTGATTTGATAAGAAAATAAGTTATTTCCTCTCCCCAAGTATGGAATTATTCTGTTTCTTGAACAATTTTATTATCTTGATTCAATCCTTCATGAAATCAAAAAAAAAAAGGTTCTGTATTCAAAAAAGTGCATATATGCCTTTCTTGAGCTGGTGAAGGACTCTCATTCCTCCTCAATCTCTCCCAATACACATTCATATTCTTTTCTTCCCCACAAACGTCACATATTATAAAGTAAAATAGATATTTGTGCGTTGGACATTTGAATTTGGAAGCTGGAAAGAAAAAGTTGTTTTGTTTGCTTTCCTTATTCCTGCAAGTGATGCGAGGGGCGTGATATATCATGTCATTTATCTCACGGCTTGCAACCTTAAGCCATATAATTCAGGAAAACGAGCCTCCAGGTTGGCGTCGGAACATATCTTCCTGCTTCAGTATCTAGTCATCAAGCAGGGTTGAAGCCAATTCTATTGTCGTTTTTGTTCAGGTACAAAAATTCTGCAACTGCCAAAAAGCGAAAGGCATTTTTGAAGAGAATCTCCAAGTGTTGGGACAAATAGAGTATGGAAGAAGAATATAATCCTCAAATGGTAGCCACATCCGATGACATTGCTGATTCAGAGAAAGGATTCGAAACCCTAATGCGGGTCCATGGCAGCGGAAGACGATCGGTATACGCAGCTCGCCATGAGCTCATTGGCATTTCCTAAGAATTACAGAAGAAGAAGAAAAAATGACGTTAGCATCAAAATGAGCTTAGGTCCTTGCAGAAGTCGCTCCGAGATCACTAAAGCAGCACGTTTCTTTATTTTTTCAAAGGTGTCGTGTCCCGGGAACAGAAACAGGTGCGGTCTCTGAGGGGACTTGCTCGCGTCAACTAAGCCAACTTCCAGAAACATGATGATTACCATACACTTCGGTATGGCAGATTAAGATCCCAACCTTGACTTCGCTTATTGCGCAGACACTCTCAGTTCCTGTTATTTATTTCGCAGATTCATAGTTCTTTTCTCAAATGCTAATACGATGGCACTATTCTTCTTCATTTGATTTGCAGTTTTTGCGAATGAGGGAACTTCGACCCTAGCACAGACCAGAATCATGTTTGTTATTATGCTCAAGTGGCGTAGAACCAATGGGTCGATGTGATCGCAAGGGTAATATTAGTATATGGATCATTTGTTCTTTTCCTCTCTCTTTATCAGTATCACTATACTAGTATCAAATTTTCATCAGATAACAAAATGTGTTCAATAACTTGATGCAATCTTCTAATTCTTCCCGAGACATTGAACTGCAGCATGGTGTTCTCTAGTGTTCTCGTATTCGCTCATTAAAAGTGATGATGTCGATTAATGTGTACAACCCATTTTGCACCACAGAATTTGAGTTCGAGAGGTATGACCTGTGCAACAATGTTATCCACGTGGATATCATGGGTTGATAATGTGGGAAGGCCATTGTACATAGAAAGGATTGGTTCATAGATTTCAACACCCTACTGACTGAGCAACAGTCTGAACCCTTCGATCAAGCATCATATCGTAGAACAAGAAAACATTAAATCTCAGATTCCTGCATGCTCACTTGCTGCTAAAGAGGCACATAGCATCATAGCAGCTATTCTGAATGTCGAAGGACTAGTAAGTCTCCCATTTTATCATTATGATGACGTTACTCTTTCCATATATTTTTTCTGAATAAGAGCTATCAGCAGACATAGTTCAATTCACCTTGTTCAATGAACATTGAGGGATGCTCAGTTTTCAGATGCCACTGCATTGAGAAAAACATTCTTTTTGATTGAAATATCCTGGGAATTATTTTTGAAGCTGGACATAAAGGCATATCTGGTAAACGGAATAGCAAAGAGTTCATATGATTTCTAAAGTTCACATGGGAATTAAGTAAATCTGTCGTTTAGAAACATCAGTGAGATGTTTCCAAAACATTGTCCCATGCATCGTTTGTGAAGCATATATATCTTGTAGTTGATGATGACAGGTGAAACTATATTACAAAGTAACCAAGTGTAGAGGGGGCATCAAAAGAGCCACAATTCATGATAGCTTAAACATATCATCTGCATTTTAGTCTATGGCTGGAAGTGGAAACAGAACATATATGAGATGCAAAACTTAATATACCAATGATTTGGCTTTTGATGTGAGTCAGCCTCACCCAAACGTTTAGGGAGGGCACAAGTATCCTCTCACAAGGTTGTGTGGGCCCATTCTGAGCTGATGTCAAGAGATTGACCATGACAATTTAATTACGGCTTGGACAGGTGGGTCCCACTGTGAGGGGTGACGCTCTTCCCTCCTGTTTGGATAGGTGCGAAACCACCTCACCCCTGCCATTTCATGACTTCATAAGTTTCCTTGATTTTTTTAATACTGTAAACATAATTCTGTCCTCTATATGTATGTCTCTTCTCTTCTTCATGAAGCCATGTTTGAGGATTTTGGACTGCAAATAAATATCTTTTCTGAATTGGATGGGATTTCTGAAAATTTGTGCTGTATTTGGTTCCTATGAAAATAATAGAAGAAACTTAGTATGATGATTTTGGTTTAGCATTAAACAAAATCAGGTTTTCTTCATTCTGTGAGAAGACACGTAGTGGTTTCAAAGAAAATAGATGGGTGTGCTAACTTGTAAACAGTCACAATTAATTTCACCAATATTTGTCTATAAAATGGAGAATATCTTAAAATTTGAATCTTCTATACAATTACAATTAATTTCCTTCTATATACAAGGGAATCTTCTGACTTATTTAACATGGAGAATATCTTAAATTTGAATCTATTTGCAATGGGGTATCAAAAATTTTCAAAGCCAACCAGAGAGATTTTCTGAAATTCAAAAGATCGAAGGCAACTACTACCCGGGTTTGTGTTTTAATTTGTATTTTATATACTAGAATTATATATAGAATAAGATATATACTTGACATACTATGTGATATAGAAAGGGGATGTTTTGAATTAATTGGGTTTTAGAACATGTTTTGATACAGATATTTATCATTTAATCGTTAAATGGCAATGACAACAAATTCTTCTTTCTTATTTGTCCACTTCTATTTTGACCTGACCGACTTAAATGGGTTCAGGTACTTTTAATTTGTTATGGGATGGGCTCCTTTAGGAAAAGCAAAAGTACATACGTTCGAGGCAATCATATTTGTTTCGGCAAATACCTCTTCTTCACACACTTAAATCCGTTTGGATCACAGCTAGACGAATAGAAACAAAACAGAATGCATTGATATTTCAATATCATTGATTTGTCATTTTATCCATCGACAGACTCTCAATCAATGGCTATACATTATTATGTACTGGACCAGGGTTTAAGGCCCTGTGGAATATTCTACGTGCTTTTTGGAGCCTCGAACATTATCGAAAGTACAGGTTGAGCTTCTTCATCTTCGGATATTTTGCATTTTCTTTTTCTTCTTGATCTGACCATGGACGGTGTCAGGGTTTTGGGACTAGTTTCATCAGTAAGCTCTCGAAGCTGTGGATTTAAGAGCAGTACAAAATGGTTTTATTTTTTTATAACTGCCTATGAAAGTGAATCGATGTGACGCTATCTATTTATGTTTTCAGTAATATACCAGAGTTCTTTGTTGCAAAGTGCAAGTGTGTTGAGCATGGGGCTGCTTTACGGAAAGACAAAAGGACCATGGACTGTTGAAATCAAATCAAAGTTAATGGTAAAAGTTCCATGTTGCCCGTGTATATGATTCCTTTTTGATCTGTTATCTTGCCATACTCAGCTCAAGTGTTATCTTCTTTCTTCAGGAAGTGTTCTTGGCCCACAAAACTTGAGGATGAACCAACTGACGATAACATTTCAAAACTCTCAGCAAGTCCCAAGTTGCCAACATCTTTGGCTCCTAGTTCTTCTACTAATGCTGTTTATGGAGTTTTTTTTATCTTGCAAGTGGGAAAGTCTGTTGATGCTTTCTCATTTCTATCTGCAGGTAACCTCTGATGGACGACTTGGGTCAAATTCTATTGCAGCCTCCCAAGACTGAAAATTATTGCCCAAGTGTTCCTTCTTAAAACTAAAAAGAAAGAATTATAATTTAGGCAATATCATGTTTGAAGAATCTACGTTGCAGCTCATATATAATGTTGGTGTTTACAAAGAAATGCTTTGCTTAAATATATAGGTGAACATTAAGCTTACAATCATGGATCGACCATGGGGACTCTAAAAATTCTTAGGGCTGCTATGGTAGATTGGATTTGAAAGATGAGAAAGAAGATGACAACCTTATTCAAATTCCTCATTCAGAAACTGGACTACAGTAATTCCTTATTTTTCATCATTTCCCCCACATGGAAACAATATAACTTTTTTTTTTTTTTTGGCTATGTGAGAACCAAACAAAACAACCTAACAATTATAGATATTTTACTCAAATGCTTACTATATACCATTTAAATCCATGACACCAAACATACACTAAGTCAAACATGCAAACATACAAAGCATTGGTTGTGAAACATGAATGTATCCCTTTATAAAATTTCCTCTTGAAATTAACTGTGCACAATGATATTATTTCTTGTTGAACTTCATATTCATAGTGTCAGATAAGTGGGTTGGCCGTGCTAGAGAGTTTAAATAGATTGGATTAGTTTTATTTCAGTTTTATTTCTGGATGTACATGCCTTGATTCTCTTGATTTAATTAGTGAATTATATTACATGGAACTCAACGGTGAGAACAAAAATTTATTTATTTATCCAAGAATATGGTAGGAATCAATGCTTTTTTTCTTTTCTAAGGTTCTACCGTCTGATCTATTTGAAGATTAGTTGGATTGATTATGCAGCTCTCACTACTATAGCATAATAAGCATTCTAGTGATTGATCAGCTTTTGCTCCTAAAAATTATGTGATCTTCTTATTCAAAGGGATAGAGTTCTTAAAATTCATCTCCTAAAGTGCTAGAAATTTATGTTCTTCAAAAGCGTATTACAAATCATTAAACATTATGAAAATGAAGATTCTTACATGAAAATTTGTTCTTCAATGGTTATACTGAACTTTATTTCCCTTCTTTTGAACCCTATAACAGGCAAGACAGCATACATGAAATTTGAGCAAAATTTGCCATATTATTGACACCAACTGGAAAAGGAAAAAAGAAAAGAAAAAAAAGAGTTTCTCATTTAATGTCATGAAAATCTTGTTATATGAACAAAATGAAGAGACTTAATCACAGTCCTTATATTCTGTAATTGGTTTCAGTTTCTTATCTTCAAATATAAACACTCAATCTCGATGAACTTTCTATCTAGAGGGAAAGTATGATCAAACTCATATTCTGGAAACATGACTTGTATATGCACTAATATGTATTTTGACGATCTTAAACAATCTAATGCAGGAGGAATTGATAGTTTGGGCAATACATGGAACAACTTCTGTATCTAAGCATCTGGCACAGAAAATCTCAGAGCTAGAAGAATGGCTTGTAGAAACCAACAGGGTGAGAACTGTCTTAACTTTTGGAATCTTGAGGAGCCGTTACTTGTAAAACCAGTCAATCTGTCAATTTCTTCCTCTTAGATCTACCAAACACTTTCTTCAAAAGCAGCAACAGCTTGCAGATAATATAGAAGAAGGCTAAAGAATCTGACTGAGGTAACGACATCTTTCATTTTGACTCATTCATCTCTCCTGACCTATTTATTTGTTTCTTCTTATCCTCTCTTTCTCTCTTTATAGCCCCACACACATATATAGGGCGAATGTTGACTAACAAACGATTGTTTAATCACAGCAGCAGTTGCGTGTTTTTGATCATGAGAAAAATTACAAACCTTGACGAGGAATGATTTTCATAAGTTGGCAGAATTGTTTTGGACAGTGATATGGCTGGTGCTGGTATGAAGTGTCGTTGGTCTATTGCTTCGAGCATGGACTTCTACGTTCATATAATATATAACTAGTGAAGATTACTACTATTTTTTTTTTCCATTTTGCCTCCGTGCTCATTCAAGTAGTTGTTATCACTTTACCATGAGAAGTAAAAACATATATTGTTCTGTAAAATTTTTTTTCTGATGGACGTTCTTTAATAAAATATACATAAAATAAAATTTTAAAATCAATTTGCAGATCAACAATGTAAATAATGTGCATGTCACAATCATAGATCTTAACCAGTCTCACTGGTCTTGACAGAAAATCATCGATAATATCTCAACTATAAAATGGATTAATATATTTTGTAAAGTTATAATTATATGATCTTCTTCTTTATTTTGATAAAGGGAAGTAGTAAAAGGGTAGTTTTTCATTTGGAGAATCTTATATTGGAAAAAATATATTAAAAGTAGAAATAATTATTTTTCCGTCTTTATGTATCCAAATGGGTTCTTCATCAAAATACTAACTGATATCAAATACAAATATCAACTCTTGGCAACATAAACAATAGAGCAATAGAATTAATCACAAAAGTGAGACCAAATTTTAAGCGTGAAAAAAAAAATCAATATGGAAAATCATGAGGACGTAGTCCACCTCAAACTTTTCACTATATCAATAGTAATGATAATTTGCATGTTTATAGTAAAACTTCTCTAGAATAACAAGAGAATCACAATAACATCAAGAATATAGATCTTGACTCAAAGAATAGTATATCATCATCACGTAGGATGGATTATGAATTTAGGTCTCATGAGAAGTAATTTATAGTAAGGAAAACCTTAGGCCCAGGAAGTATTTGTAGATCGACACCGTTAGGATTGTAAAAAACTTTGTAAGGTTCTCTTCCATAAAATTTGGGTCCAAATTGACAATGTTTGACCTTTGATCATCGAATAGAAAACTCAATATCACAATCTCTTTCTCTCTCCTTTTCTCTCTCTGCCACCTTGCTTTTTTTGCTTTTGCGTGTTTGCTAATGCGCGGATATCAAATTAGTTGCCCTCGTCTTTTGCCTTTTAATTAACATTTGGGCTCGAAAAGACCCGATTATCAAGCTTCATATATGGGCTAGACCAACAATTCTCTCCTTCCGACTCGTATAGTAGGATGTCTTAAACTACACCCTTCACCTACATCTTGAAACCCTTAGGCAAAAAACTTTGTCAACATATCTAATTCATTTCTCATTGGTATGTACATTTTCTAAAATTGTAATTCTTTGACTCAACCGATATCATATCAATATGCTTGGATCTAGAATGGTATTTTGAATTCTTGGAAGGTGAATGGCCGCTCGTACTATCATCAGCGATTATATCATTTCCTATTTCAAACCCTAATTCTGTAGAAACTTTTTTCATCCATAAAGGCTTCTTGCGGGCTTTTTAGTAATTGCTATGTATTCTATACATGGTTGATAGAACCAGCACAGTTCTTAGCTTTGATTGCCAGAGACTACTCTCACAGATGTCATCAAGAATCCTGAAGTGGACTTCACTGGATCATGATGCTTTTTGCCATTATATGCGTTGTGTACCCTTCTAACACGGGTTCATCACTTTGCCCGAAACATAAACACAACTTTGGAATTACCTCTTTAGATATATTAATATCATTTCTTCTTGTCGATGTTCTTTTCTGGGGTTAGAGAGAATTGGCTAACAACTCAACTACATGGGCTATATCACGGCCTATTACAAAATGTATCATATATCTGCCCTCTTCATACACAAATAAGACACTTTGGACATTTCTTCGTTTTTTTCTCATTTGCAGGATCCTTGTTTTTTGAACTAAGCTAAATGACCGAATGACAGTGGAGAATAAACTGCTTTGGCTTTACTTTGAGTTGAATCTTTCAGAACCTTTCAATATAAGTCTCTTGAATATAACGGAAATCTTCCTTCTCTACCCTCTCATGCAAAGAATCTTCATACGAATATTTGTTTCCATAGATCCCAAGTCTTTCCATGGCAAAAGACTTGCTTAGATCTCTTTAAGCTTTTCAATTTTACCGACATGTGACCAACAATTAGCATATCATCCATATAATAGGGGAGAATAGTAAATCATCATGAAAAATTTGTTCATAAACCTGATGATCAGGATATGGTTCTATCATACCATTGGCTCATCGTAAAGAATCAGAACTTCTTGTACCGTTTGTCTAAATGGTTTTTAAGACCAGAAAGCTTTTCTAAGCCCTACACATCAGATTTTCTTTTCCTTGATTTTGAAACCTTGTGATTTACTCCTGTATAAATTTCTTCTTCTAAGTCACATGAAGAAATGCTATTTTTTTACATCAAGTTGCTCCGACTTCCTAAATTTTAAATGAGCTTGGACCAAGAACAACTCAGATAGAGGATATTTTCACAATTGGAAAATATTTCTTTAAAATTAATACCTTTCTTCTTTGAATCATTTCCCCCCAACTAGATCGTTGCATATGTTTTTTTTGTTGTAGTATTTTGGGTCTTGATTTGTAACCCACCATTTATTCTTGGGCTTTCTTCTCTTTGCAACAGCTTTACCAAGTCATGGGAGGTGTAGTTCTCTGACAAGGATCCTCATCTCTTATTGCATGGCTTTAACCCCTCATTCTTATGCTTTATAGAATAGCTTCTTGGTAAGTTTTGGCACTCCCGTCGTAAGCATAACATACTCATCAATGGAGGATGCTCTGGGTAGATGGTTATTTGCTCTCTAGTGGATTTCTCGATGGAATTTCAATTGATGATAGAGGTGCTTGTTGTTGGTTTGACATCATCAACTATGGGTATCATCCTTACATTATCACCACAATCTTCTTGTTCACCTCCTATTATCATTATGGAGGCAATTTGGACCAAAACTCAAGGAATATAAGCGGATTTTCGGCTTCTGACATTATCCACAATCATCAAACAATTAGTCTTCAAAATACAGCATCTCAGCTTACAATAATCTTCTTGTTCTTTGGATCCATAATCTGTATGAGCTCTTTATAACTATATCCAAGAAGATACATGTTTTACCTTATTATCAAGCTTGGACCTTTAAATCTTTGAGAATATGAACAAAATGCTTTACACCAAGACTCTCAGATGATTTATAAAATATATCTTTTCGCACCATACTCTCTTTGGACATCACACCTTTTAGAGGTGATGGAGAAAGATTTACAAGGCTCAATTGTAGTTCTCGCTAGCCTCCCCCCGAAAGTGGCTTGAGTAAGTGGCATGGGAAATACATCTAATCCTTTCTTGATATAGTTCTACATTAAAATCCTTTTTACCTTTTTCTATTCTGCTAAGTTTTTAAAACTATTTTTCTCAAGCCTAATAATACCATGGAACTTACAATGAATTCTCAAAATGACCTTTGTACTCACCACCATTATCAATCAAACACACACCTTTAGCTTTCTACGGTTTCTCTTTCAATCTTGACATGAAACTCTTGGCTCATATCAGTACTTTGGTCTTTCAAATTTGAAAACAAAAGCCACACTTTTTTAAATGATCATCAATAAAGTAATAAAATAAAGGCACCTCTAAAAGTTCTAGTTTGCATATTTTCAAACACTTATCGGTATGGAACTAAATCAATAACATCTAATCTTCAGATGATGGATATAAATAAATATAACTCTATGTAGTTTTCTATAAATGATGAATAAAGATTTAAAGAGATGTACCTTGCTGACTTTGGTAAGAACTATTTTCAATAAGGTTTGAAGTCCCTTCTCATTGATATAATAAACCTCTTGTACCAAGATTTATACTTCCATTCTTTTGAATTGCATTAATCTCTCTTTTTTAAAAGCTTAGCTTCCATGACATAAAAAAATTTAACCTCTTTCCTCTTACCCACAATTAGATTGTTGGAAATCATGAAGGCGACATCTTGTGGAAGAACAAAGAAAACAAAAGCAAAAAATCCCGATTCCTAAAAAAGATGTTAAATAGTTAAATGAAAGAAGATTGGAATGCATGCCAAAAATCATAAAACACAAAGCTAGGTATAGGGGTTATGTTACCTAGGGAGATCGTATATTCCTGTTTCCTTGCAGATCCTTAGGAGGAGGGTGAAGGAGGTCAGCGTCCTCCTCTCTCTGGCTGGTGATCCACATAGCGGGGGTTGCAGGCGACCCTCCTCAAAACTCCAAGCCTACGAGGGTGGAGAGGGAGAGGGAGAATAGGAAATACAGAAAAGACTCTAGCCTGAAGGGTTGTGAATCCCTCTATTTAGAGATCTCGTGTCAAACCCTAATGGGTCCTTCCCTAGTAGGTATTGATGCATCCAAATAAGACAAAGGGCTCCGTGGATATCTATATATCCAGACCTCTACTCATGCAATGCCTACCATATGTATGTGTAACCCTCTGGGCCCAATATCCCAGGGTAGTGGAAGTCATACCTATCAGAACTCCCTTCTAACTTTCCGGTGAATTATTATCTCTGTAATAATTCCTGGAAACTCATCATTCTGGACACTAGGCCACTCTCGCGTAGTCCCCCAAGCTGATCTGAGGGAGATCAATCCATTGGACTGTCATCCTCGATTACCATGTACCTATAGTCCCTCATCATCTAATATCCCAAAGGTATATGCCGAGCATGGTATGGGACCCATGCGGTTTTCTATAAAGTCTCGCTCTAATGGATTCGGAGAGAACTCTTTCTCTCTCAACCCGAATGACTGGCTAGGTTTTTATGCTGACAAGAACACATGGGATATTCCTCTCATGGCTGAGAGTGGATGATCCTCTCTCGACCTCAATAATAGCCCTAAGGTCGACTACCACTCCCAATGACCATTTGTACTAGATGGACAGTAAACCCTATAAGTCTGGTATCAAAGGGTGGAGCACTCATACAGGACATCCTTGGTGTCTCAAGTCAGGACGAGATACACCACTAGGACTACTGGAATAATTTGTCTGACAATGGGTCATCATCAACCATCCGGCATTCGTGGCGGATCAATCCAGTGAACTCATTCTCAATGAGCACCTGTCTTTGTATCCCTAGTGTCCCTACCACGGCGACTATGAGACCAGTTTTGCATCCATCATATGGGCGGGTATCTTTTTTTTGATCTATGTCGGTTATCACGATGTCCCTCTCGTGTAACCTATGGCCGGGATTATTTAGGATATGTGTTTAAAGGTAGAATCGATCTCATTATCATTGATCTCATCGCGATCCAAATTCCCATTGCAAAATCAAGGACATCACAATATATATATATGCATTTATGCAATAGTTATAAAGTGATATCGCCCAAAATATAATAAGCAAAAAGATTAAATCAAGTCCACCGTGCCATCACTCGCGTGATTGGCTTCTTTCAGGCACCTATGACTAGCAATCTCCCTTGACCCTAAAGCCAATCACCTATATGCGATCCCCATCAGGACCCTTGTAGCCTTTCAAAGAACAAAATGAGACAGCGGCTTTGTCGGTGGATCTGCCAATATTATCTTGGATGGAACTCTTTCACTTTGCTACATCTCCTGAGGTTCACGATCTCTCTTATATTTTGGAACCTCCTCGAACACCAGTGAGACCCGGGTTCCCTTATTTGATAATCACCCCATAGTTATGCCACAATATAAGGAAGTGACTTGTCCATTATCATATCGACTCCCAAATCTGTGATGAACTTCTTCACCCGGACTCCCTCTTTTTTTGCATCTAATGCAGCAATGTCCTCCACCTCGTGGTGGGAGTCACCGGTGGTATCTTGCTTGGAACTCTTCCTGCCTTTCTCCTCCATTCAAGGTGTACACATACCCTGAATTGAGCTTGCTATCATCGACATGGTGAAAACTTGGTCGATTGTAGCCTTCAACCTTAAGGCTATTACCTCCATATACTAGTAAAGATCCTTAGTCCTTCTCAAGTACTTAAGGATACACTTTCTTGCTTTCCGATTCTCAAGCCTGGATCCTTTGATACACTGCTCGTGACACTTTCAGGCATGCGCTATATCGGGCCTAGTACATAACATGGCATACATGATAGACCCTATTCTGAGGCATAAGGTATCATATCCATGTTTGCCCTTTCTTTTGGAGTCTTTGGGGACATATTCGTGAAAGCGATATCCCATGTCTCATGGTTTGAGACCTCTCTTGAAATTTTCATACCAAACCTTTTTGACAATAGTTTCTATGTACTTGGGTAGGACAAGCCAAGCATCCTCTTGGATCTATCTCTATAGATTCTAATCCCCAAGATATAAGATGCTTCCCTAAAGTCCTTCATGGAGAAATGTCTGAATAACCAAGCCTTTACTGTGGATAGCATTTCTATGTCATTTCCCAATGATGAGGATGTCATCCACATATAACCTTCAAAAAAGGTGATAGCGCTCCATCCCTTACCTTTCTGTATACACAAGGCTCATCGCCCGTTCTTAGCAGTCATAGAATCTGATTGCCTCATCAAATCTTATGTTCCAACTTAGGGAAGCTTGCTTTAGTCCATAAATGGATCTAAGCAACCTACACCTTATCGGTTCGGTTCTTGGCTGAATCCTCGGTTGCATCATATACACCTCCTCCTCGAGGGTTCCGTTGAGAAATGGTTTTCATCCATCATGCGAATCTCATAATCATGGTTCTTTGCCTGTGCTATGCCAAGAATTCGATGGATTTTAGCATTACTCTGGGGAGAAAAGTTTTGTAGTCAACACCTTGCCTTTTTGATGATACCCCTTAGCCACTAGCCTTTGCTTTATAGGTCTCTACCTTTCCATCTACTCGATCTTTTCTTAAAGATCCACTTGCAACCGATGAATTACAATACCTTGGAAGCATCAGCTGGAGGTTCAAACCTTCGATTACATAGAATCCATCTGGGAATTCATGGCTTCTTTCCACTTCCGGGTCTATACTCATAATAGCCTCCTCGTGGGTAGTTCCGAGGGATCAATATCCTCATCATCCTCTACTCTATATGTCCCCATATCTCTGGGAGGATGGGATACTCTATCAGGACACTGTAAAGTTGATACTTGTGTATTAGGTACACGAGCAGGTTCGGGTTGTAGAGTGGTGCTTGAGCTTGGTTCTCGACCTAAGCTCAATTCTATCATTCTCCCCCTTTGTTCTAGTTAAAGAATGTGTTCCTTCTCAAGGAACACTCTCTCTTCTTCAAAGACCTTTTGGTCCTCAGAGATGATAGAAATAATACCCCTGAAGTTTCCTTGGGGTATCCCACAAATTTGCATCGCTCTGTCCTTGATTCTAACTTGATTCAGGGTTTTGTCTTTCTAACATGGGTGGGGCATTTGGATCTTAACAACCTTAAGATCAGGCTTCTTCCCTTTCCATATCTCATATGGTGTAGACCCCCAGACTTAGTTGGAACTCTCATGAGAAAGGTAGGCTGGTTTCTAGGGGCATATCCCAGAGGAATGGATGGGTAGGTCAGTGAAACTCATCATGGGCGTACCATATCTAATAATA
>UBIG03000146.1:0-16065 GCA_900464855.2 Musa schizocarpa
TTCCGAAGTCAATTGGTCGATTGGGCAATAGGCCGCAGGAGAGGACGATATGCCAAAGAATCGGACGAAGCGTCGAGGGACCAATGACATGCCGGACAACTTAGTTAATTGCTTATGATTAATTGTCTCGATTGAAGTTTTGTTTTAAGTGTGTAGTATTAACTACGATGAAAGAAAGACATGCAGCAGGAGTTGCACCGGAGTCAAGACTATGATCACGTTAGGAGTTCGAGAGCTCGACGAAAGTCCAAACGATCATCGGAGGTTCTACGGGAACAAATCCGAGAAGTCCAGGAGCTTGCCAAAAGAAGCTCGTTGGAACTCGCCAAGTGGATCGTCGTAAGTCCAGGAGTTTACCGGAAGTCCGTCGGAGCATCGCCGGAGGTTCATCAGATGTTCGCTGGAAGTTCATCGGAAGCTCGCCGGAAGAAGCGATTGACGCACCGGAGCAAGTTGTAGTAAATGTCTTAAGAAATTCGTAGTTAGCACGATGATTAAGTTAGAAATGGGAGGTGATCCCATTAACTTAATCTTGGGGCAATTGAGCCCTTGAAAGACCCAAATTGGGCCAAATGTATCAGCCCATTCGGACCCAGATTACTTGGCTAGAGGTGGCACCGCTTGGGTCGACGGTGGCACCACCAAGGGCTCAGTCTCCGAGCTATGGCTGGGCGGTGCAACCTCCTCTGACAGAGGTGCAACCGCTTGAGCTAGGTCTCCGAGCTTTGGCTGGGCGATGCAACCGCCCCAATCAGGCGGTGGCACCGCCTGAGCTCGGTCTCCAAGCTTTGGCAGGAGGTGAAACCGCCCCTGACAAGCGGTGGCACCGCCTAGAGACTCAGTCTCCGAGCTCTGCCAGGTGGTGCAACCACCCTAGTCAGGCGGTGCAATTGTCAGACCCCGAAATTTCGAGAATTGACAGTTTTAAGCTCGAAATTCAAACTGATTTGGGGCCTATAAATACCCCACTCTTTCAGCAATGAAAGAGCAATGAAATCCACCGAAATCCTGATCTTACTCTGTGGTTTTTAGAGCTCAAAAGTGTTGTATGAGTTAAAAGTTCTTCTCCCTCTTTTCTTCCAAGTTCTGATCTTTCAAGAGAGGAGAGAAAATTCTATAAGGGTTGTCTCCTAAGCCCGTCAAAAGGAGTGAAACTGTAAAAGGGTGGTTGGTCTTTGCCTATGGAAGGAAGGCCTCTAATGGACGTCGGTGACCTTGTCGGTGGAGGAAGCCAGAAGTGGATATAGGTCAAGATTGACAGAACCACTCTAAAATCGCGGTGCTCTTTGGTTTGCATTTACTTTGAGCATATTATCTTTACTATAAACCTCCTCAATAGCTTACTGCTTTCTGCAAATTTACGATCGTGTTTCAAAGTTCAATATTTTTTGAATCGGTGTTTAGATGTAAATCAGTTTTATCGTACGAACATCATATTTCAGTTTGCGCTTACATTTTGATTTCCATCATAATTGTAAACTGCCCTTATAGATTCGCTTTAACTGCATCTTGCTTGATCACAAGTTAAAGTGATTTACGAATCGGCTTTTCTACCGAAATCGCTCTTATCGTACGAATGTAGTTTTAATCGTCGAAAGTTTTCCACTGCACTAATTCACCCCCCCCCCCTCTTAGTGCTCTTGATCCTAACATCTATATCGCATGCAAATATATATACATATCTAGTATATGTATAAGCAATCACACCAGATGATCATGGACCACAACCTAATGTGATTAGGCCCGAGCTAGTCAGCCTAATCACTCACATCATGATCTATATGTGCAACGGTGCATCGCCATGCTCTGTGATCAACCATCTCATCCTCGTCGGTTCCGTCGACATCTCGATGCATCTTCAGGCATTGCGATCGTCCGTCTCGTGGGTCCCGCTATCGCATCCACGCTCCCGTTGTGCCTCCTCATGTGATTACAACTTAATCATAGGCACGCAGGCCTGACAATAAATGAGAAATATAATAGAGGCTCGCAGACCTCAATAATAATAATCACAAGTACGCACATCACACGGTCCATGATCATCCATCCACACATCATACATCACATGTATAAATAATCATCATCATGTAGGACTACTAGATAATAATAAAAATAATAATCAACTAAACTTTTTAATTAATTAATATTTTATGAAATCAAGGACATATAGGAAATTTCTTAATTTCTTAATTCCTAAGGGTATTTTCATAATTTAGATAAAAGACATAAATTGGAATTTCTCAAATTCATAGGGACAAAACTATCTTTTTGCCCAAAACCCTAAGCACCTCTCCCTCTCCTATTGCTGCCACTGTCTGTTGGGAAATCAAGGGGGCGACATCATATGCGCAGCGGAAGAACAAGAAAACAAAAATCCCCGATTCCCAAAAAGATGTTCATTCATAGATGAAAGATTGGTGCGCAAAAATCCATAAAACACAAAAAACTACATTATATAGAGATTGTGTTACCTAGGGAGATCGTATATCCCCTGTTTCCTTGCAGATCCTTAGGAGAGGGTGAAGGAGGTCAAGCGTCCTCCTCTCTAGCGGTGATCCCACAAGGGGTTGCGGACGACCCTCCTCAAAAATCAGGGCCTCTAAGGTGGAGAGGGAGAGGAGAATAGGAATGGCAAGCAAAGACTCTAGCCTATGAGGGCTGTGAATCCCTCCTATTTATAGAGATCCCGTGTCAAACCCTAATGGGTCCTTCCTAGTGGGTATTGGATCTGCATCCAATAAGACAAAGGGCTCCGTCCGGATATCTCATATCCGAACCTCTACTCATCGCAATGCCTACCATATGTGTGTGACCCTCTAGGCCCAATATCGAGCTGGCCGTGAGTCATACCTGTCTGAACTCCTTCTAACTCAGTGAATTATTATCTCTGTAATAATTCACTTGACTCATCGACTACGGACGTACTAGGCCACTACGCCGTAGTAGTCCCCAGACGATACACGGGAATCCAATCCATTGGACCTATCTGTCCTCAGTTACCATGTAGCTATAGTCCCTCATCCATCTAATATCCCAGAGACCGTATATCGAGCATGGTGTTGTCAGACCCATACGGTTTCTACTCGAGTCTCGCTCTAATCGGATTCTCAGGAGAACTCTTTCTCTCTCAACCCGAATGACCCCGCCGGGGATTTTGTCGAGCAAGAACACATGGGATATTCCTCTCATGACGCCGAGAGTGGATGTTCCTCTGTCGACACTCAATAGCCCTCGTAAGGTTAGACTACCACTCCCAATGACCAGCTGTACTAGATGGGACAGCCAAACCTATAAGTCTTGTATCAAAGAGTGGAGAACTCATACAGGACATCCTTGGTGTCTCAAGTCTAAGGACCAGATACACCACTAGGACTACGGAATCATTTGTCGACAATAAGGCATCATCAACCATCCAGCAGCATTAAAAAAGCGGATCAATCAGTGAACTCATTCTCCAATGAGCACCTGTATTGTATCCCTAGTGTCCCTACACGAGCAGCTATGAGACCAGCTGCATCCATCATATGGACGAGTATACAGCACACCAGTCTATCCGGTTATCACGATGTCCCTCTCGAGTAACCTATGATCGGGATTATTTAGGATATGTGTTTAAAGGTGAATCGATCTCATTATCGTGATCTCATCATGATCCGATTCCCATTGCACAAATCCAAGGACATCACAATATATATATGCATTTATGCAATAGTTATAAAGTGATATCGCAAAAAATATAATAAGCAAAAGATTCTGTATCAAGTCACACGTGCCATCACTCACGTGATTGGCTTCTTTGGGCACCTATGACTAGCAATCTCCCACTTGACCTAAAGCCAATCACCTATGTGTCCGATCCCCATCGGACTTCGTGGACGCTTCAAAGACAAAATGAGACAACGACTTTGTCGATTGGATCTGCAATGTTATCTTCGGATGGAACTCTTTCCACTTTGCTACATCTCCTCGGGTTTACGATCTCTCTTATAAGTGGAACCTCCTCGAGAACACTTCCGATGAGACCGGGTTCCCTTATTAGAGTAATCACCCCATAGTTGTCGCAATATAAGGAAGTCGACTTGTCGCTATCTCAGATCGACTCCCAAATCTGTGATGAACTTCTTCACCTAGACTCCCTCTTTTTGCTGCATCTGATGCAGCAATGAATCCGCCTCTGTGGTCGAAGTAAAGCCAGTGGTATCTTGCTTGGAACTCTTCCAAAGACTGCGCTCCTCCATTCAAGGTGTACACATACCTGAATTCGACTTGCTATCATCGACATCGGTGAAAACTTGAGTCGAGTGTAGCCTTCAACCTTAAGGCTATTACCTTCATATACTAGTAAAAGATCCTTAGTCCTTCTCAAGTACTTAAGGATACACTTTCTTGCTTTCCGGTGCTCCAAGCACGGATCCGCGGGATACCTTTCGTGACACTCAGAGCATGCACTATATCGGGCCTAGTACATAGCATGGCATACATGATAGACCCTATTCTTTGAGGCATAAGGTATCATATCCATGTTAGCCCTTTCTTTCCGGAGTCTTTGGGGACATACTTTAAGAAAGCGATATCCCATGTCTCATCGGTATGAGACATCTCTTGGAATTTTCCATGCCAAACCTTTTGACAATAGTTTCTATGTACTGACTGGGACAAGCCAAGCATCCTCTTGGATCTATCTCTATAGATTCTAATCCCCAAGATATAAGATGTTTCCCCTAAGTCCTTCATGGAGAAGTGTCTAGATAACCAAGCCTTTCTTGTGGATAGCATTCCTATGTCATTCCCAATGATGAGGATGTCATCCACATATAACCTAAAAAAAAAATGTGATAGCTCCCACTTACCTTTCTGTATACACAAGGCTCATCTTCGTTCTTATCTAAGTCATAAGATCTGATTGCCTCATCAAATCTTATGTTCCAACTTCGAGGAAGCTTGCTTTTAGTCCATAAATGGATCTAAGCAACCTACACACCTTATCTCGGGCAGTTCTTGGACACGAATCCCTCGGGTTGCATCATATACACCTCCTCCTCGAGGTTCCGTTGAGGAATGCGGTTTTCACATCCATCGCCGGATCTCATAATCATAGTGTGCTACAATAGCCAATAGAATTACGATGGATTTTAGCATTGCTATGGGTGAGAAAGTTTTCGTCGTAGTCAACACCTTACCTTTGACGATACCCCTTAGCCACTAGCCTTGCTTTATAGTTCTCTACCTTTCCATCTACTCCGATCTTTTTCTTATAGATCCACTTGCAAACCGATGGGTACAATACCTTGGTAGCATCAACTAGGTTCCAAACCTTATTTGAATACATAGAATCCATCTCGAGAATTCATGGCTTCTTTCCACTTCCCGAGTCTATACTCATAATAGCCTCCTCGAGGTCCGAGGATCAATATCCTCTACATCCTCTGCTCTAATATGTCCCACATATCTCTCGGGAGGATGGGATACTCTATCGGACCTGCGTAAAGTTGATACTTGTGTATTAGGTACTGAAGCGGACTCGGTTGTAGAGTGGTGCTTGAGCTTGGTTCTCCAACCTCGCTCAATTCTATCATTTCTCCCACCTGTCTCTGTCAAGAATGTGTTCCTTCTCAAGGACACTTTGCTTTCTTAGCTACAAAGACCTTTTGGTCCTCGAGATGATAGAAATAATACCCACAAGTTTCCTTGGGGTATCCCACAAATTTGCATCATTTCGTCCTTGATTCTAACTTATCTGGGTTGTGTCTTCTAACATGGGCAGGGCAGCCCGGATCTTAACAACCTTAAGATCGGGGCTTCTTCCCTTTCCATATCTCATATGGTGTCGACACTACTGACTTAGTTGGAACTCTGTTGGAGGAAGGTAATTTGCGGTTTCTAGGGCATATCCCAGAATGAGATGGGTAGGTCGTGAAACTCATCATGGACCGTACCATATCTAATAATGTACGATTTCTCCTTTCAGAGACACCATTGAGCTGAGGTGTATAAGGAGGTGTCCATTGGGATAATATCCCATGGTCCTTGAGGAACTGAGTAAACTCTGTACTTAAGTATTCACCTCCTCGATCTGATCGAAGAGTTTTGATACTCTTTCCAGTCTGGTTCTCCACCTCATTCTTATACTCTCTGAATTTCTCAAAGGCCTCAGACTTGTACTTCATTAAGTACACATATCCATACCTTGAGAAATCATCAGTAAATGTAATGAAGTAGGAGTAACCTCTAATGGCATGAGTTGACATGGGTCCACATACATCACTATGTATGAGTTCCAACAACTCATTGGCTCTCTCTCTAGTTCTACTAAATGGAGATTTGGTTAGTTTTCCACGAATGCAAGGCTCACAAGTTGTATATGACACATAGTCGAATGGATCTAGATATCCATCATTTAGCAACTTTTGAATCCTTCTTTCATAGATGTGACCTAGCCTACAATGCCACAGGTATGCACTGTTCAACTCATCTCGTTTCCTTTTGGACATATTTACATTCATGATATGTGGAGTGGTGTCTAACATAAATAAACCATTATGCAATGTTCCTTTCGTGATGATCTTATCATCTAATAATATCGAACAACCATTGTTCTCAAAAACAAATTTATATCCACTAACTGTTAAACATGAAATGGAGATAATGTTTTTGATAATAGAAGGAACAAAATAACATGCATCTAATGCAATAAAAGCTCCACTAGGCAGATGTAGGGCGACCTCGCCAACAGCTAATACAGCAACTTTTGCTCCATTACCCATCTTGAGGTCCATCTCGCCTCTCTGTAGTCTCCTAGTCCTTGCTAGAACCTGCAACGAATTGCATATATGATAAGCACTACCGGTATCCAATACCCATGTGTTATCATAAGAGTCTGACAAATGGAGACTGATCATGAATGTACCTGAAGCTTCATCAAGCTTTTGTTTCGCCCTTTCTGCAAGGTACTCTTTGCAGTTTCTCTTCCAATGCCCATCTTTACCACAGTGGAAGCACTGGCCTTTGTCCTTTGTTGGGTCTTTCTTAGCAACCTTTGCTTTACCTTGTTTGCCCTTGCCCTTTCCCTTCTTAAGGGACCTTTCTGCTTTCCTTTTCTTTCTGGTCTCACCAGTGTAGAGAACTGGCTTCTCTTTCTTAATAGTACTCTCTACCTCCCTCAACATATTGAGGAGCTCTGGGAGAGTCACCTCAAGCTTGTTCATATTAAAATTCATTATGAACTGTGAAAAGGAATCTGGTAGGGACTGAAGCACAATGTCCACACACAAGTTATCCTCTAGGACCATTCCTAGACCTGTGAGTTTCTCTATCCACTCAATCATCTTTAGGACATGGTTCTGAACCGGTGTCCCCTCAGTCATCCTAGCGCGGAAAAGGCTCTTGGATATCTCATATCGTTGAGTCCTTCCCTGTTCCTCAAACAATTTTCGGACATGTAGGAGAATGGATCTGGCATCCATCTTTTCATGTTGTCTCTGTAACTCTGGAGTCATAGAGCCCAACATATAGCACTGAGCAAGAGTGGAGTCATCAATGTACTTCACGTAGCGAGCGATCTCATCCTCGCTTGCCCCTTCTTCGGGCGTAGGCATCACTGTATCAAGGACGTACACGATTTTCTCCGCTGTGAGAACAATTCTCAAGTTACGGAGCCAATCCGTATAATTTGGACCAGTAAGGCGGTTGACATCAAGTATGCCACGTAAGGGATTTGAAAGCGACATTTTCTGAAAATAAAGATGTAGCAGAAATGAATAACATGCAGATTTTGCAAGAAATAAACTATCAAGATATGGACTTCTATCTTAATATGCTCCCACTATTTTACTAACGAGTCATGCGACACCCTCAGCACATGAAACGGAAGTCTCCAGCAGACTTCTAGTGGGGATCAGGATCCAATCAGCATCTTAGTGTAACCTCGAGGGACTCGACCAATCACACTAAGCCTAAAAGGTAGGCAACTCTTGCCGATCACAACTCCTTGTGATTCCCGTCCTGTTCGGCCTCCGAATCACCATGGCCTCGACCAACCATGATGCTCGGTTAAGTCAACACCTTCGTTACAAGATGAGTCTGATTTGATGATATACCCTCGAGGGACTCGACCAAGCATACCATGTCCTCAGGTCACCGGTGACATCTCTATGTCGTAAGCAAGATAGCGAATCGCGATATAAGTGAGTCTCGAGGGACTCGACCAACTCAACCTACACCGGGAATCGGTTCCTACTCATAACGATGGAAGGCCACGTGGGTCAATCTAATTGCCTCATGTCTACCGACTTAATATTATCGAGAGATGTTTCTATAATTTGGTCTCCAAATATGACATGTCACACATATACATATTTAATATATATCTACATCGCATGCAAATATATATACATATCTAGTATGTGTATAAGCAATCAGATCAGATGATCATGGATCACAACCTAATATGATTAGGCCCGAGCCAGTAGGCCTAATCACTCACATCAAGATCTATGTGTGCAACGGTGCATCTCCATGCCCTGTGATCGTTCATCTCGTCCTCGTCAGTTTCGTCGACATCTTGATGCATCTCCATGCATCAAGATCGTCCGTCTCGTGGGTCCCGCTATCGCATCCACTCTCCCGCTGTGCCTCCTCATGTGATTACAACTTAATCATAGGCACGCAGGCCCGACAATAAACGAGAAATATAATGGAGGTTCGCAGACCTCAATAATAATAATCACAAGTACACACATCACACGGTCCATGATCATCCGTCCACACATCATACATCACATGTATAAATAATCATCATCATGTAGGACTACTAGATAATAATAAATAATAATAATCAACTAAACCTTTTAATTAATTAATATTTTTCTGAAATCCGAGACATGTAGGGAATTTCTCAATTCCTAAGGGTATTTTTGTAATTTTGATAAAAGACAGAAACTAGAATTTCTCAAATTCCGAGGGGCAAAATTGTCTTTTTCTCAGAAAACCCTAATGCCCTTTCCCCTTCGCAGCTGCTGCCGCCGCCACCACCCTGGCGGCGGCGGCTCTTGGCGGCGAGGGGCTGGGCGCCGCCTGCGCCCTGGCGCTACGCTTCTTTGGGCCGCCCATTGCGGTGGGGCCCGACGTCGGCGTCGCCGCCTCGCTGGCAGTTCTGTCGGCGGGCACGCCAGAGGCGGTGCTGCCCTGCAGGTTAGGCCCTGGCGGTGGCGCCCGCCTCGTGGCGGTCTTTGTCCCGCCGGCGGCCGCCCACAATGGGGGGTTTTAGCCGGGGGAGCAGTGGCGGTGGCGCTGCTGCCCTGTGGCGGCAGGCGTCGCTGCCCTCGCGGCGGCAGCGCCGCTTCCTTCTTGGCGGCGGCGCCGTTGTTCTGACGCCTCGCGGTCGCTGCGCCCGGTCATCCGACATAAGTTTTCATCAAGCGGACCGCCACCGTTTTTTGCTGCAGGCAGAGCGCTTGCACTGCCCGCCTTCGGTTGCGCTGCATGCACGCAGATCGAGGGCAGCAACTGTTGCTGCCCTTTCTCGCTTTTGCGTCAACGATTTTGACATCAAAATTCTTCCTAAACACAACACACGCAGTTCAAAACAATCATTCGCACGAACAACCTGGCTCTGATACCACTGTTGGGAAATCAAGGGGGCGACATCATATGCGCAGCGGAAGAACAAGAAAACAAAAATCCCCGATTCCCAAAAGATGTTCGTCGTCGATGCGAAGATTGGAAATTAAAAAATCCGAAAAAACACAAAACTGCGTGATAGAGATTGTGTTACCTAGGGAGATCGTATATCCCTGTTTCCTTGCAGATCCTTAGGAGAGGGTGAAGGAGGTCAAGCGTCCTCCTCTCTAGCGGTGATCCACACAGCAGGGGGGCGGCGACCCTCCTCAAAAAATCCAGGCCTCGAGGTGGAGAGGGAGAGGAGAATAGGAAGGGTAAGCAAAGACTCTAGCCTATGAGGGCTGTGAATCCCTCCTATTTATAGAGATCCCGTGTCAAACCCTAATGGGTCCTTCCTAGTGAGTATTGGATCTGCATCCAATAAGACAAGGGCTCCGTCGGATATCTCATATCGAACCTCTACTCATCGCAATGCCTACCATATGTGTGTGACCCTCTAGGCCCAATATCGGCTGGCCGTGAGTCATACCTGTCGAGAACTCCTTCTAACTCGGTGAATTATTATCTCGTAATAATTCACTCGACTTCATCGACTCACGGACGTACTAGGCCACTACGCAAGTAATCCCCGATCTGATCTGGGAATCCAATCCATTGGACACTCGTCCCTCGATTACCATGTACCTATAGTCCCTCATCCATCTAATATCGAGGAGGACAGATATATCGAGCATGGTGTTATCGGACCCATACGGTTTCTACTCGAAGTCTCGCTCTAATCAGATTCTCCGGGAGAACTCTTTTTCTCTCAACCCGAATGACCTTGGCGGGGATTTGTCCGAGCAAGAACACATGGGATATTCCTCTCATGATGGCAGAGTGGATGATCCTCTATCGACACTCAATAGCCCTCGTAAGGTCGACTACCACTCCCAATGACCAGTTGTACTAGATCTAGGATAGCCAAACCTATAAGTCTGGTATCAAAGAGTGGAGCACTCATACAGGACATCCTTGGTGTCTCAAGTCTAAGGACCAGATACACCACTAGGACTACGGAATCGCTGTCTGACAATAAGGCATCATCAACCATCCAGCATTCCGTAAGCGGATCAATCAGTGAACTTATTCTCCAATGAGCACCTGTATTGTATCCCTAGTGTCCCTACACGAGCAGCTATGAGACCAGCTGCATCCATCATATGGACGGGTATACAGCACACCAGTCTATCCGGTTATCACGATGTCCCTCTCGAGTAACCTATGACCGGGATTATTTAGGATATGTGTTTAAAGGTGAATCGATCTCATTATCATGATCTCATCATGATCCGATTCCCATTGCACAAATCCAAGGACATCACAATATATATATGCATTTATGCAATAGTTATAAAGTGATATACGCCAAAATATAATAAGCAAAAAGATTCTGTATCAAGTCACACGTGCCATCACTCACGTGATTGGCTTGCTGGGCACCTATGACTAGCACTGTCGCCACCGCCGCATCTTGCTGGCATTGGGCTGTGTGGCGGAGGGTGGGGTCTCTGCCCTCGCCTGCAGGTGGCACGCTCGCTTACGACGCTGCCCCTGCAGCTGGGCGTCAGTGCGGGCGCTGTCGCCTCCGCGGGCGGGCCCCCCTCCACGGGTGGTTCTGCCCGTGAGGTAGCGCCCGCAGGCGGTGTTGCCTCGCCGGGCAGCTGCCCCTACGGGGTTTTTGCCCGCGGGAGCAGCGGCCACAAGTGCCGCTGCCCTGCGACGCGTCACCACGCGAGAGCAGTGGCCGCAAGCATCGCTGCCCTTGCGCACGAGCGTAGTGCCCGCACTGGTGGTCGCCGTGCCTGCGGCCCTACTTGCTGGCGCCACCGCAGGGGGCTGCCTACACGCGCGCGGCCTTGCGGCTGCTGCTGCGGGCTGCCTGCCTGCATGTAAATGGAAATGCCGCCATCTGCGACGGCAGCGAGGGCAGCAACAGTTGCTGCCCTTTTTCGCTTTTGCGTCAACGATTTTGACGTCAAAAGCTTCTCCAAAACACAACACACACAGTTCAAAACCAATCTATCACACGAACAACCTAGCTCTGATACCACTGTTGGGAAATCTTGGGGTCGACATCAAATGCGCAGTGGAAGAACAGGAAAACAATATCCCCGATTCCCAAAGAGATGTTCATCGTTGTACGAAGATTGGTGCGCAAAATCTGCGAAACTGAACAACTATGTATAGAATAGATTGTGTTACCTAGGGAGATCGTATATCCCTGTTTCCTTGCAGATACTTAGGAGAGAGTGAAGGAGGTCAAGCGTCCTCCTCTCTAGCGGTGATCCACATAGCAGGGCTACGACGATGCTCATCAAAACTCAAAGTCTGCTCTAAGGTGGAGAGGGGAAGGAAAATAGGAGAGGCAAGCAAAGGCTCTAGCCTATGAGGCTCTGAATCCCTCTTATTTATAGAGGTCCCCTGTCAAACCCTAATGGATCCTCCCCTAGTAGGTATTGGATCTGCATCCAATAACCCAAGCCTTTTAGATTAATGGATCTCTATCCAATAATCTCTCATGGGCTCTTATTGGATCCCGTCCATGGGATCCAATAATTCAGGGGCTTATTGGATATCCAATAAGACAAGGGCTCTGTCGGATATCTCATATCCGAACCTCTACTCATCGCAATGGCTACCATGTGTGGGTGACCCTCTTGGCCCAATATCGAGCTGGCCGTGAGTCATACCTATCAGAACTCCTTCTAACTCAGTGAATTATTATCTTTGTAATAATTCACTCGACTCATCGACTACGGACGTACTAGGCCACTATGTCGTAGTCCCCAGACGATACAGGGGAATCCAATCTATTGGACCTGTATGTCCTCAGTTACTGTGTACCTATAGTCCATCATCCATCTAATATCCCAGAGACCGTATATCGAGCATGGTGTTGTCAGACCCATACAATTTCTACTTGAGTCTCGCTCTAATTGGATTCTCCCAGAGAACTCTTTCTCTCTCAACCCGAATGACCCTGGCCAGAGATTTGTTTGAGCAAAAACACATGGGATATTTCTCTCATGACGCCGAGAGTGGATGATCCTCTATTAACACTCAATAGCCCTCGTAAGATCGACTACCACTCCCAATGACCAGCTATACTAGATCTGGGATAGCCAAACCTATAAGTCTGGTATCAAAGAGTGGAGCACTCATACAAAAATCCTTGGTGTCTTAAGTCTAAGGACCAAATATACCACTAGGACTATGGAATCGCTGTCTGACAATAAGGCATCATCAACCATCCAGCATTCCATAAGCGGATCAATCAGTGAACTCATTCTTCAATGAGCACCTGTACTGTATCCCTAGTGTCCTACACGAGCAGCTATGAGACTAACTGCATCCATCATATGGATGGGTATACAACACACCAGTCTGTCTAGTTATCATGATGTCCCTCTCGAGTAACCTATGACCGGGATTATTTAGGATATGTGTTTATAGGTGAATCAATCTCATTTTCGTGATCTCATCACGATCCGATTCCCATTGCATAAATCCAAGGACATCACTATATATATATATATATATATATATATATATATATATATATATATATATATATATATATATATATATATATATATATATATATATATATATATATATATATATATATATATATATATGCAATAGTTATAAAGTGATATATGCCAAAATATAATTAGCAAAAAGATTTTGTATCAAGTCACATGTGCCATCACTCACGTGATTGGCTTGTTGGGCACCTATGACTAGCAAATAAACTATGCATTGTTCTGCCTCCCATAAACACACTTGCTAGATTGTGACTCCATGTAAATATAGGCCCCACTACACCCCTCAAGACCTAACAACATATCAAACTCACAGCACACTTCAACCTTCTATGGATGTATTCTTCTCATGCCAAAGAGAAAGTTTTAATGCTCCATGGCGTCGAGTTTTGGTTGCCTTAGGATGGCCATGAATATTATCGTCCGCATATAAGCCCTTGCATGAGTGCAAAATCCTTCGATTTAGCAATTCCCTTACCTCTGTGAGCTTTGCACAACTCTTTCGATCTCTGAACAACATATTCCACCTTACAAGGTCTCATCTTTTACTAAGCGGCCTTACTTGCCTCGAGTACCATAAAGTATGGTTATCAACGTTAAGCTGTAGCTCGAACTCAGCCATCCCAACCATTGTGCGCTATGCATTCTTCCAAGATTGCTTGTTCTTGTGGTGCCTCATGCGCTAAGGGTTGGCCATTCCTTTGAATGCCAACTTAGATGCCCACTCTTCTGAGCGACTCTTATTCCCTACATTTCCATGCCCGTTTTCCCCCAAACGATCGTGCATGTTGGCTACCCTCAACATAGCCCCACTAGGTGCAGGGAAATCTAGGGGGCATCATCATATGCACAGCGGAAGAATATTAAAAGATAAAATCCCCATATTTCCCGTCGATGTGTTTGTTGCCGTGAGAAGATCGGTGCGCAAAAACGGTGAAACTTAAAACTGCATATATGAAATATTGTGTTACCTAAGGAGATCATATATCCTTGAATCCCTGTATATTTCTAGGAGAGGGTAAAGAAGGTCAATCATCCTCCTCTCTAGCGGTGATCCACACAGTAAGGTTGCGATTGCTAGTCATTGGTGTGTTGAATCTCGGATTTTAATGATAAAATCAATTGATGGGTTAATTGATCTAATCCATATTATTGAGTTAAGTGTGCAGGATTAACTATGATAACCAGAAAACATAAAGCAAGGATACCGGAGTCAAGTTCGATGGACGTTTAAGAGTCCGAAGAATCGTCGGAGATGCTGCCGGAACCAACCGAGAAGAAATCGGGAACCTGTCGGAATTTTTGGAAGTTCGCCGAAGAGATCGTCGGAGGTTCACGGAGATCACCGAGAAGGCTCAGCTACTCATTAAAGTCATCACAAGTTCGGGAGCTTGCTGGGAGTCCGTCGGGAGAAGTTCGTCGGAAAGCTCGCCGGAACAAGACTCGACGTTCGCGGTTGAAAACTTGCTTAGGATGTTTTATTTGTTATGTAGTTCACTTGTAATTAGGATTAGGATTAAGAGATAATCCTATATCCTGGTTAGGAGCCAACTAGGCCCAAAATTAGACTTGGTTTGGGCTAAGTTTGAAGCCACACTAGTGAACCGAAGGGTCTGGCGGTGGCACTGCCAGACTGGGCGGTTGCACCGCCTAGGCTGGGTGGTGGCACCACCAAAGACAATCAATCGTCGACATCGACAAACGGTGATGGCCGCCAAAGATCGAGGAACAACGAGAATTCAAATTTGGAGTCCAAATTTGAATCCTCTTGAGGCCTATAAATACCCCTCAAACCTCAGCTGAGATTATAACTTTTTGAGCAGCAATTGTTTGAGAGAAAGGCCTTAGAAAAGTCTTAGCTAGTCTTGTTTTCAATTTGCTAGTGTTCACCTCCTTCTTTCTTGCTAAAAATCTGTAAGAGAGTGAACCACTTGTAAAAAGTTGTAAGAGGGGTATTCACCCTTCCCTTTCAAGAGATTTGCTAGTGGAATGTGGGAGCCTCATCGAAGAGGGGGCTCGCAAGTGGATGTATGTCACTTGACCGAACCACTTTAAAAACGGCGTAATCTCTGGTTTGCATTTCATTACTGCTATTTACATTACTGCAAACCTTCTTACTTGCTTTACTTCATCATTACCTTTGCTGCACAACTTTGTGAATACGCTTTCAAGTTAAGCACTTCCGATTCTGATTTTTATCGTACGAAAGATTTGTCGAAACCAACGTTTTAATCCGCTGCACTAATTCATCCCCCCCTCTTAGTGTCGCTCCGATCCTAACAATTGGTATCAGAGCAAGGATCACTCTCATATTTGGTTTAATACCCAAGAGAGATGGCTTACTCCGGCATGCATGAGGGACACTCTATCACACATCCACCTATGTTTAATGGGTCGGATTACACGTATTGAAAGACCCGTATGAGGATCTTCCTCATTTCCATGGATTTCTAGCTTTGGACTATTGTCGAAAACGGATTTCAAAAATCTTCTCTTCCGATGAGCGAATGGAATGAATCGGAGAATAAGGTTTTTGCTTTAAATGCAAAGGCTATGAATGCCTTGTTTTGTGCACTAGACAAAAATGAATTTAATCGTGTTTTAATTTGTGATTCGGCTTTTGATATTTGGAGAACTCTTGAGGTCACTTCTGAAGGCACTCGCCGAGTGAAAGAGTCCAAAATCAATATCCTTGTGCACTCTTACGAACTTTTTCGAATGAAACCAAGTGAGTCCATCGGAGACATGTACACCCGGTTTACGGATGTCATCAATGGACTCAAAGCTCTTGGTAAAGATTTTACTAACTTTGAACTAGTAACTAAAATCTTAAGATTCCTCCCTAAAAGTTGGGATCCAA
>UBIG03000147.1:0-15729 GCA_900464855.2 Musa schizocarpa
AATTTGAAGTCATGAATTTCGAAAAGATATTCTCTTTAGTAAAATCATAAAGAAACATAAAGAGAAAAAGATTTCAATTCATGCATATAAAATCTTGATTTTGTTGGGATCAAAAAGAGCACTAAAGGGGTGAATTAGTGCGAGGGAAAACTTTTCTGATTAAAGCAGAAGCTAGCGTTCGAGCGATAGAAAACAATTTCTGTTTGAAAGCCGATTCTAAGACTTTAACTTAATATCAAGCAAGATGATGTTAAAGTCAATCTATGAAGGCAGTTTGCAGTTATGATGAAAACCATAATATAATAGCCAAACTGAAATGTCTGACGTTCGTGCGAAGGCGATTTATGTCTAAATACTGATTAAGTAAATAAACTTGATTGGCGAGATGCTATTTAAGCAAGGGTATAAAAGGCAGTTTGTAGTTATGGTAAAAATCAAAACGTAAACATAATCATAAATATGATAATGTCTGAAAAAAACAGATTTCGTCCTAAGCGATGATTCGGGAAAGTGCAAGAAGCTTGAAACCGTCGTATATGCATGAAAAGCAAGCCAGGAGGAGGTTTGCAGTAAAATAATATGCTCAAAGAAAATGCAAACCGAGATTTAAGTGGTTGGTCAATCTTGACCTACTTCTTTTGGCTCCCTCCCACCGGCCCAGAGGTCACGGCGTCAACTAAAGCCTTCCTTTAATGGCGAAGGCCAACCCCCTTTACAGTTTCACTCCTTTTGATGGGCAGGCTTTAACCCTTACAGAAATTTTCTCTCCTCTCTTTACAACTCAAAGCTTTGAAGAACAGAGGGAGAGAACTTTTTTTACAACAATTTTGAGCTCTAAGTCTGAAAGAGATCAAGATTTTGATGTAAGTTATGATCTTCGATCTTTGAATGGGTGGAATTTACATTTATAGATTCCAGTTCAAATTGGAGCTCAAAACTGTTAATTCCCGGAATTCGGGATCGGCGAGTTACACCTCTCTGGCGGTTGCATGCTTCATGAGCCTCGAAAGACTGAGTCTGCAGGCGGTGCCACCTCTGTCGGCGGTTGCACCCCTCGCCCAGGGTGGATTTGCAGCGCGAGCTTCGAAGGCCGAGAATTTCGGCGGTGCCACCTCTGTGGGGTTGCACCAGCCAATCTCTTCGGAGACTGGCCCAGGGCGGTGCTACCTCACGGGGCGGTTGCACCACAGTCTCCTAGGAGACTTAGCCCGGCCGGTGCTACCTCACGGCAGGCGTTGCACCTCCACAACAATCGGGGTCGAATGGGTAAGATCCCATTCGGCCAAATTCGGAGTTTTTTTTAGGGGGCCCAATTGCTGGAATTAAGCTAATGGGATCACCATTTCCAACTTAATCATTGTGCTAACTATGATAAATCTTAAGACAATTTTGCAGCTTGCTCCGGTCGTCAATCGGCTTCTTCGGCGGTTTCCGGCGAACTTGTTCGATCATCCGATGAACCCACCGATGCTCCTGCAGACTTCGGCAAACTCTTGAACTGCGGCGAGTCCACTTGGCGAGTTCCGGCGAAACTTCTTTTTGGCAAGCTTATGGACTTCTCAGTTTGTTCCCATGGAACCTCCGGTGAACTTCAAAGTCGAACTCTAGAACTCTAGCGTGATCATTGTCTTGACTCCGGTGCAACTCCTTGCATGTCTAACTTTCATCGTAGTTAATCCTGCACACTTATCTCAACAAATAGATTAGACAAAAATGACAATTGACTTCATCATCAAAATCCGGGATTCAGCAATCTCCCCTTTTTATGGTGATAATCAATTGATAATGGAGTGTATATCCCCCTGTCTATATGCCATACTTGAGATAAGTCATTCTTGAAGTCCAGACCTAAAATTCAAAGATATAAACAATCTGGTTAAATCATTTTGAACTTATCAAACCATCATGATTCCCCATCGTGATGTATCTCTCGAAGATGATGTCAAGGCTTGACATTCATTTTTTAATTTTACATTACAAAGTTTGAATGATGGTAATAGCAACAATTTATCATATTGTAAGATATCAACATGTAAAAGGCATGAAGATTTTGATATCATTACATGATGTCGCATTTCAAATATTTTAGCAAGTGTTTACATTTCTTCACATGGTAAGATATTAACTAAAAGGCATAATGCAAAATTATAGCATCTGTTCATATATCTCTTGGTGATGCAAGCATGGCATAATCTAGCATCGAGTGTTTATAGCATCAATTCATATATTTCTCCCCTTTGTCATCAACAAAAAGCATTGCTGATAGCAGGGAAAACAATATAAACAAGTTATCAACATATGAAGGCATGATCACGTGGAATTGCTTTTGGATAATCCTTTATTACATGAAGGAAAACCATTTATTGATTCCTACAGCTATTTGTGAGTTTACTGAGTCAAGATATGTGTTTAAAATCTTATCATCCTTTTGAATTCATAAGTAGGGATCATTTTAAATCCAAATCCATTTTCAGAAAAAATTGATTTCATAAAGTGCAAGGAAGAAAATTCAATTTTTTAGCATTCAATTATTAGCGAATCGAAAAAAATAAATGAAACTCTTTCATGCATCAGGACAAGATTATGCTAAATTTTCAAAATACAATCATGAGGAAACAAAACATTTCAACACATGTGTTATGTAATGACAATCGAAATTGATTTGTCGTTTTAATAAGTCCGAAAAATAATTTTTAACTAGTTTTTATCTATTGGGACTTTTTTTATCAGCATTCTAATTCTCTTCTTGCCAAAATCAGAAGTGACTGCTTCACTTAGGAGTTTTGTAAGAAATGTCCTTTAGTTGATATTTAGTATCAATGAAACTCTATGAATTTGTCGCAGTGTAACATGACTCGTATAAAGTGATATCTAATATCAATATGTTTTGTTCTTGAGTGTTGTATAGGATTCTTAGTGAAAGCATATTGCACTTGATATTTATCATTTTAATGGGAATATTTTTTTAAAGATGAACTTTGTAATCTTCTAAGGTGTTTTTCATCCATACAACTTGTACGGCATGCACTTGCTGCAATATATTCAGTTTTAGGTTGTTGATAGTGCAGCAGAGTTTTGTTTCTTAGATGACTAGGAAACAAGGGGCATGTCTAAAATTGACATGATCGTGATGCTTTTCTATCTAGTCTACTTGACAAGTCCGCATCGGCATAAGCAAATAACTCAAAATTCTCTGATTTTTGGGTACCATAATCTAGATTTGTGGTACCATTAAAGATATCTAAGTATTCTTTTACTTTGCTTTGAGATGAGATATCTTAGGGTTTGATTGAAATCCTAGCACAAAGTCCTACGAACATGATGTCTGGTCTAGTTGCAGTGAGGTAAAATGGCTTCCTATCATGCCTATGGTTTTTATTGAAGCTTTCTCCACTTTCATCAATTTCTAACTTAGTGGAGGTGCTCATAGAGGTGTTAATAGCCTTTGAGTTGTTCATATTAAACTTTTTTAATAAATTCATGTATATTTAGTTTGACTAATAAAAGATGCCATTGCTTAGTTGTTTGATTTGTAAGCCTAAAGAAGAATATTGAATTCTCCCATTAAGCTCATTTCGAATTCAAGACTCATAGTTTTAGCAAAAAGATTCACAAAGAGATTCATTAAGTAGAACCAAAGATAATATCATCAACATAAATCTGAACAATGAGAAAATTATTTTCAAATTCTTGATGAACAATGTAGTATCAACCTTGCCTTTTGTGAAATTATTTTTAGATAAGAAAAAACTAAGTCACTCATACCAAGCCCTTGGGCTTGTTTTAAACCATAGAGGCTTTAGTTAATCTAAACACATGATTATGGGAGGCTATTATTTTCAAATCGAGGAGGTTGTTCAGCATAAACTTCTTGAAAATAAAGCCATTTAGAAAAATGCTTTTTTAACATCCATTTGAAACAACTTAAAATTATTACTAGCGTAGGCAAGGGCATCCTTATGGCTGTCGAGACCCCAGGGGGCGAGAGGGTTTTCTTCGTGTCGATACCTTCTTCTTGGTTGGGAAACCTTTGGCCACTAATCTAGCCTTATTTCTAACCACGATACCATTTTCATCTTGCTTATTTTTGAAGACCCATTTAGTACCAATAACTAAATGGTCATTTGGCTTCCCTAAGAACAAGCTTCCCACCTCATTTTTCTCAAATTGATTCAATTCATCTTGTATTGCGATAATCCATGAATCATCTTTTGTAAGCTTCGTCACACATTTGGGGTTCAATTTGGGAGAGAAAAGCGGCGTTCACAAAAATTTTTTAAGAAGATCGTGTTTGAATCCCCTTTGACGTGTCTCCTAAGATTAGCTCCTTGGGATAAGCATCTACATACTTCCAATCATTGGGTAAGGATGTTTAGAGTGGATGCATCAAGATTTGCTATTGGAGAAGAGTTTCATTTAAATTCAAGGAATCAAAATTAACATCATCATCAAAAACCATATTTCTGATTTCAAAGCTTTCTTTGCAAAATAATTCTTCTATAGTAGAATTCTGTGAAATACAGGTTGGAATTTTCTAAGGCATCTTTCATTTAGAAACATTTATACCAAAAAATTTAAGAAATATGAAACATTGGTTTTGTTCCACAACTCATAGGGGTTTTGTTGGTGGGGTCTTACTGAAACTCTGATGGCATCTCACTAATATAGTGTTCACGACTTTTGGCCAAGAAATATTTGGGTAGGCTATGTTCATTCAACATGGTTTTAATCATTTCTTGTAAATTTCTATTCTTTCTTTCTACTACTCCATTTTGTTGAGGGATTTCTAGGGTAAGAGAAATATGGTTGTATCCATTGAGTTCACAAAATTCACGGAAATCGCGGTATATGGTTTTGAAATTCACCACCATGGTCTCACTTCTAATTGATGAAATCGCCAGAACCTTTCTCATTACGAACAGATTTACAAAACTTAGCAAAATATCACAAGGCATTCGCACTACGTTTTAAGAAATGAAGTCCGTAATGTATCTGCTATAGTCATCCGCGATGGCGTATTGCTACCTCCTAGGCTTGATGAAGATTGGTCCAAAACAAGTCCATATGGATTAATTGTAAGGGCCTAGAGGTGCTTATTTGATTCTTAGATTTGAAACTACCCTTAATTTGTTTACCTAATTGGCAAAGCATCACACATACATTATCTTTGATGAACTTGATATGAAATTCCTCTTCTGAGTTCTTTTAGATGATATTTGGTGATTAGTTTTCATGCTAGCATGACCTAATCTTCTATATGTCATATCAAGCATCCTCATTCAAAACAAACTACATTTCATTACACAAATCATTGATGTCAATAATGTATGTTATTTTGTTTCAATGCAATCACAAATATGTTTTTTTGGTTTTTTGCAAGCATTAGATTCAATGATGACCAATATATCCTTTATCACATAATTGACTAATAATTTCGAGGTTATGTTTTTAAACCATCAACTAACAAAACATCTTCAATAAAGTTGGATTTGTTACCTATGGTTCCTTTGCCAATGATTTTACCCTTGTTGTTGTCTCGGTGACATAGCCTTAAGTGATGCTAGTGAGTTTAGGAGAATTATGGATCTCGGTCATATGCGGGCATCCACTATCAAGGTACCCATCTCTTGCTCTAGCTTGCGATGGTTTAGTTTTCTGAAAGGATGATTTTTTAACCCATTTGCTTTTTTGGGTGCCTCACAAATAGGATCTACATTGTCTATCATGTTTGCAATAGAATTACTGCGGTTCCTTTAGGAACCTGATCAATTTGTTTAATCTTAATTCTTCGAAATGGTTGGGTTAACACGCCTTTGTGTCCTTAAATCGCGTTCAAAAGTTGCATTTTGTTTTTGATGTCAACATGTAGATAGTTTTAGAAGGGTGGAGTGATTTGGAGGACTTCTGCCAATCCACTCCCACTTTTGAAATCAGACCTTTGTTGTAGGATTGAGAGCGATGACTTGCGCACAATCAATTTCTATAGGTCTTGGTAGTGCTTTTGAGTTTTGAGACATTTGGTTCTTAATGCCCTCAACTTATCAAATTACAAATAAGACCATTATGCCCTTTTTAGCAATTTGTATTTTCTACTAATTATCTTATCCATCAAAATAATTCATGGAAAGCATTTAATAATTCATGATAAGGTAAATCTGCAATTAAATTTGTTACCTCATCTCGATGTACATTGAAGCGTAATGGTAACTTGCTTTCGGTGTTGGACTCTCTTCTTGAGGATCTTTCGAATCATCCCATGATGCTTTGGCCTTCTTCTGAATGTTCTCTTCTTGGCTTAGGGACAATCACTCTTATAGTGTCCCAGCTTTTGCACTCATAGCTTAAATAACTTGGTCCTTCTTAGGTTCAAGTTTATTTTTTCGTCATCCTTAAACTTGTTATTTTTAAAAAATTTTTGAAATTTTCTTTGTTAAGTGCCAAGTCATCATCACAGTCCTCATCACTTGAGTTTTCTCTCAAGTGGCCTTCTAGTTTAAAGTGCCATATCCTTCCATGTTCTTTGGAAGGATGTCTTCTTCTTTCTTCATGAGCTTTACAAGTCATCTCATGGGTCGTGTGACGTTAGTTCTTCAAGAGGGAAGTGCGTAGATCTTTTTGCCTCTTGAATACTTGATCAGGATCTAATATTAGGAAGGGATCTTAGAATCTTATTATTCGAGCTCAAAATTGAAAAAACTTTTCGAGTCCTTTTAGACCATTGGCGACATCCATTGAAATGGGTGGCTTATGTGTAATGGTTTCACTCGGTTTCATCTAGAAAATTCGAAAGAATATATAACGAAAATTGATTTTGACTCTTTCCTCTACTTGTGCCTTTGTGAGTCACTTGAGTGTGTAAATATCAAGTCTGGTTCTAGTTAAAACTCTGATTCAACTTCGTTTTATCAAAGCGCTAAAATAAAATTAGCCTTTGCATTAAGGCGAAAGCCTTCTTCTCCAATTATTCAATCGATCATTGGAAGAAGACTTTGGCCATCTGTTTTAAATTAAGATTCCAAAGTTCAAATCGTAGAAATAAGAAAGATCCTCATTCGGGTCTTCGATAGGTGTAAAACCAGATCCCAACTGACATGGGTGGGCCGATGTAATAGAATAGCCCCTCTTGGTTTTACGGTATACCTTCTCATCTCTTGTTTTAATCCCGTTAAAAGTTAACCCTACTTCGATACCAAATGCCAGGATCAAAAGCACTAAGAGGGTGAATGAATGCGATGAAAAAAGCTTTCTGATGCAAAACAGCTGGCGTTGACGATAAAAGCGATTTACGTTTGAAAGCGATTCTAAAGATTACTTTAACTTAAAGATCATGGCAAAGATGATATTGGAATCAATCTATGAAGAGCAGTTTGCAGTTATGATGAAAACAGAATATAGCGCAAACTGAAATACGACGTTCGTACGAAGAAACGATTTACGTCTAAATGCTGATTCGTAATCTGCCGGTGGAAAAAGATGCTGTTTAAGCAAGGTATAAAGGCAGTTTGCAGTTATGGTAAAAATCAAAATGTAAACGTAATAATATGATGATGATGCGAAAAAAGCAGATTTATGTCTCCTAGCTGATTAGGAAAGTGCAAAGCTTGAAACCCGATCGTCGTATATCACAGAAAGTAGTAAGCTTCAGAGGAGGTTTGCAAAGATAATATGCTCAAGTAAATGCAAGCCGAAGATTTACCGTGGTTGGTCAATCTTGACCAACTCCACTTTTGGCTCCCCTCCACCGATGAGGTCACCGGCGTCAACTAGATGCCTTCCTTCAATGGCCGAAGGCCAACCACCATTTACAGTTTCACTCCTTTTTGGCGGGCTTAGGAGACAACCCTTATAGGTTTTTCTCCTCTCTTTACAACTTCAAAGCTTTGAAAGAGCAGGAGGAGGAGCTTTTGGCCTTTACAACAATTTTGAGCTCTAGAATCACAGAAAAGATCAAGATTTCGAAGTGTAAGTTATGTTCTTTTCGGTGCTGAATGGGTGGGGTATTTATAGGCTAACCAGTTCAAATTTTGGAGCTCAAATTGTCAATTCCAGGAATGGTGGGATCAGGCGATGCACCTCTTGGCCAGGCCTCTTGGTTGTACGCTGCCAAAGCTCGAAAGACTGAGCTCGGTGGTGCTACCTCTTGTCAGGGGAGGTTACACAGCTTGATCTCCTTCGAGAGACTAAGCTTAAGCGGTGCTACCTCTTAGGGGTGGTTACCTTTGATCTCCACAGAGCTTAGATGGTGCTACCTCTGGCTTGGATGGTTGCACCTCCCACAACAATCAGGGTCGAATGGGTAGATCCATTCGGCCAAATTGGAGTTTTCAAGGCCTAATTGCCCCAAGATTAAGCTAATGGGATCACCTCCCATTTCCAACTTAATCATTGCATGCTAACTTCGATAAAATCTAAGACAATTTCTGGCAGCTTTTGCTCGTCGTTAATCACTTCTTCGGACGGTTTCCGGTGAACTTCCGTCGATCATCGATGAACCCTCGTTGATGCTCTGCGGAATTCGACGAAACTCTGGACACGGACGATCCCATGGCGAGTTCCGACAAGCTTCTTTTGGCTTATGGACTTCCGGTTTGTTTAGTAGAACCTCCGATAACTGTCCGAACTTCCGTCGAACTCTCGAACTCCCAACGTGATCATTGTCTGTGACTCGGTGCAACTCCTGCTGCATGTCTAACTTTCATCGTAGTTAATCCTGCACACTTATCTCAACATGGAGATTAGACAACAAATGACAATTGGCTTCATCATCAAAATCCAATTCAACAGATTTAAGCATAAGAAATCTCTCAAGTTATAAATCTCAAAATATTAGATAAAAACTCATTCATATTCAAATCGTCAAATCAAAATCATTTTCAAAGATTAAAAAAAATTGATAGATTCATCAATCTCCTTTTTAAGATAAAAGGCAAAGAAACCGTGTTCAAATTAAGATAACGGATTCATACAAAATAATAACGTTATAATCAATCATCCAAAATTTCATTAATCTTATTAATCATTCAACTTGTTAATTCAACGAGTCATTGCAAGAGATTCCGTAAAAACAAGACAAATAGATTTATCAAATCAATTTCCACGGTTCACAAAAATTCATAACATAAATTGATTCATTATTTTAAAATCAATGATAATATGTTTTCCTTTTTTTATGTGTTTCATTTTAAGTGATGAGGATTTCATATTATCATGAAAAAGATTAATTAAAGTAAAAAGAATCAATTTTAAAATCGAGGGAACATGTTAGATTATGGGAAATCGAGATTCATAAATCCGAAGAATCATCATGTATAATTTAGAAGATAAACTCATTAAGCATGATTATTGGGCCTAGAAACTTGGGGGATACTAAAACATAGGAGATCAAGTTTAGAGGTATAACATGCATAATTTCAAACTATAAACTTATTAAGGATGATATCCAAATCTCTGGACCTTTTCATTAATGAACTAATGATATGTTGAACATAATGTTAAATGATTCTTAAACATTTATTCTTCTTTAGTTTCAATTTGCAATGATTGGCTTTACATATGTAAATAGCTAAATATTTGTTCTGGGCCAACAAGGCTCGAATCATGTTTAAAATCGAAGATAAAGGACTCCATTCAATCCCAAAAGTTCATCAAGCATGGCACCGCTAAAGGCTTATCAGATATAACTTCAAAATCTCACATAGTAATAAAGTCATCAAGCATTGTACCAAAACTTTTTATTAATGGTAACAAGCCGCATAGCTCGTTTATGAAATTCACTAGACTAGGGTGGTGGTACCACCCAAAGGTTAGTGTTGGGTGTGTGGTGATAATGCCTTCAGCATAGGTGATGGTATCGCCAGACCAGTGGAAACCTAGACGAGACATTTTTACCCAATTTTGAAACCATTTAGGTCTATAATTTCAGCTATTCTTGCATGGAGTTGCAAGAATTGAGCACGAAATTGAGTTAAAAAAAACGGGGAAAACAGTCACTTGAAAAAATTGGGAAAACTCTCTTAAGATTGATCACTTCTTCTTAATTTTAAAATTGCCTAAAGCGAGAAGCGAGTCAAAGAAAGAGAGGTTTGTAAGGGCTGTCTCCTAAACCCGTGAAAAGGAGAAAGAGGTAAAAGGTAGTTGATCTTCTACTACTGAAGGAAGATCTAATGGATGCCAATGGCCCTCGAATTAAGAGGAATCGAGTGGATGTAGTTTATTCCACCAAACCACTCATAAAAAATCCTATTTGTTATTTTTAAGCATTTTATTTTAATTACAAACTGACTTCTTTTTTATATCAGTTTCATCGTATGAAGTTTTTTGAAATTGATTAAATATATCTTTTTTATCCACTTCACCACTCCAATCCCTCTCCACATCGACAGTCCTATGGATTTGGTATCGTGAGCCATGTTCTTTCTCGTTTGGTTTAACACCCAAGAGAAATGACTCTTTTGAGCTTTCAAGAGGGTCACTCTATCATTCGTCCTCATATGTTCAATGGGACGGACTACATTTATTGAAAAACACATATGAAAATTTTATTGCTTTAGTTGAATCTCGATTTATGAAATATTGTTCAAAACGGAAGATTTCAAAAGTCTTATCTTCTGATAAATGATTGGAATGATTTGGAAAAGAAAACATTCTCTTTGAATGCTAAAGCTATGAATACTTTATTTTGTGCTTTGTATAAAAATAAATTTAATCAATTTTTATTTGTGAAATCATATATAATATTTGACACACTCTTGAAATCATACACGAAGGCATTAGTAGAGTTAAAGATTCAAAAATTAATCTTTTGATATATGATTTTGAATGAAGCCAAGCAAAACTATCGTTGACATGTACACCCATTTTATGGATGTCATCAATAGTTTTAAAGCTCTTGGTAAAAGTTTTTCGAATCTTGAACTTGTGAATAATGTTTTACGTTCTCTTTCTAAAAATTGGGATACTAAAGTAACGGCTATTCAAGAATCAAAGAACTTGAACCATTTTCCGATTGAAGAACTTATTGGGTTTTTGATGACCTATGAAATGACGTGCAAGCCACATGATAAACTTAATGAACAGGAGAACAAACTTCCAAAGAACAAGGAGTTGGAACTTAGAACACAAGAAGACCACTCAAGTGAAAGCTCATATGATGATGACTTTGAACTCTTAAAAATAAAGCTTAAAAAGTTCATGGAATAAAAATCAAAGATTAAAAACAAACTTAAAAAAAATATAACCACTTTCTATGAATGCAAGAAGCCGGGTCACTCTAAAGATGAGTATATAAAACTGAAGAAGAAGTTTTCAAAAAATGAATTGAGCGCATCCGAAGACGAGGAGCAAACCAACAAAGATGAGGTGGCCTTTCACAATGAGGTATGTAACTCACCCGAAATGTATGTACCTTATTTTGAAATAACTTAATGTATTTCATGAGTTACTTTTAAATTAATTTAGAAAAATTATATATATATATATATATATATATATAATTGATTATGAAAATTGTATGTTTTATGATAAAGGAACAAAATATTAGATTTAAATCTAATGCTTGTACACCTAATAAGATTAATCCTAAGTATGTTTTTAAGAAGCAACAATGCATATCTTGATGATTTTTATATTGATTTTTTTTATTGAAGATGCTTTATGTTCAATGAAACCATGCTTGATGATTTAATGATATAATAATAATTTGAAATAATGATGATTTGAAATCATGCGTATTGAGCTTATATTTTGAAATTATGCATGATGATTTTTGTGATTTATGGCTTATTGATCATTGTCATAATGAAAGTTGTTTTTTCAGTTTTAAACAATGATGCATATTTTTGTTTGGCATAAAAGACAAAGGCATGCTTGTATGAAATCAAATCACTTAAATTGAAACAAAAGGGGGAGAATGCATGTTTCTTGAAAGTTTCTCTAAAGCTTCTCTCTTTTTTCAACAAGTGATTCTTAGTGATGAATCTATTTTATGTTATCTCTTGAATTAAGAAAAGTGATTTTGATGATAAGTTTGGAGTTGACAAATTGAATTTGAATGAAAATTTTCCTACCAAATCATGGCCTTCTTTTGATTTCTCTACTTGAGCTATCTTTTATGAGAATCAAAATATTTTCTATCTTTGATGATTCCTTCTTACAATTTACTAAAGAAGAGACTTATGCAAACAAACTATGACCTTGATAATGGTTTGAAATTGTGCATGTTATGCCTTAGAGATTTAAAACCATGTTTTGGTATCATAGATACCCAAGTAATGATGATTTAAAAATTTATTGATTTAGTATCATGCCCAAAGTGATAATGATGATGACTTGGCATTTCTTACAAGAAAATTTTATGGATTGAGATTTATTTTTTTTATCCAAATCATGATCTTGATTTCTTGATATTTAATAGATGAGATTTTTCTATGAATCAAGATCTTGTTTTTGAACTCCATGTTTCTTTTTGCTAATTACTAAAAAGGAGAATTATTTAAATGAATCATGATTTTTCTCATGAATTCTTGGAATTATAACATGTGATTTTTTTTATGAATCAAGATCATTTACTATGATTCTTCTTTTCGGTATTTGAGTCATCCAAAAATAATCATAATTTTTCTCTTAATTTTTTTATATTCACAACTTAAAATCTGTATTCATGAAGTATATATCTCATCACCCAATTAATTTTTCTTGATATTAGTCATGTGATAATATGAAATTATGCATGAAATACTCATGATATTATGTTGATGCATACAAATGAGAAGTTATGATCATGTATGGTAGGATGTAATGTAATTTGACATTTTGATACCATCTTGATTTGAAATATTTATGATTTAGATTAAACATCCAATGCTTATGATTTTTTGATGAAATAATGTGAAAGTTAACAATTATCATTTTATGAAATGATACCTTATTTCAATATGCTATATTAAAATAAGAATAATACTTTATCTTTTTCATGATTTGGAAATTGATGTAAAGGGAAAAGAATTACAATATTGTATTCTTCTCTTCTTTTTGACAATGACAAATGGGGAGAAAGTATTGCTAGCTTTCACATTTCAAGAAAAAAAACTTGCTAGGAAGCAAACTTACTAGCTTGCACTTCTCGAAAGAGAAGAAAGAACTTGTTATCTTGAACATCACTAAGAATTGCTAGCTTGCAATATTAAGAGAAGCAAAAGTGCTATCTTGCACATTTCAAAAGATGCAAAAAATTTGCTAACTTTCATATCAAAAAACTTGCTATCTTGCATAATGATATATGCAATGATGTTTCAAAAACCTGAAATTATGTGATAATATATGATGTCTGAAAAACTTGAAATTATGCAATGATTTAAAATTATGTCTAAAAACTTATTAGTTGCACTTCTCTTTTTTGTTGATGACAAAGGGGGAGAAGTAATGATGATAATTATGTATGAAATGATGTATTAAAATTTTGGTTATGCATGATTTTATGATGACATATTGCTTGGATTCATGATTAAATTTGCTTAGACTTGAATTCAATTTGAATTCAAGGTTCATCTCATTTATGACATATTGATAGAGGAGTTTAGTTTAAACTTCGTCATCAATTGATTGTTATTATCAAAAAGGGGGAGATTGTTGAATCTCATATTTTGATGATGAAATCAATTTATGTGTTGGTAATCTAATCTGTGTTTTGAGTGATGCAAGACTAGCTTCAATCAGAAAAGACAATCAAAGCAAGAAGAATCAATATTGGACCGGGGTAGAACATATCAGAAGATTGGATGTCAAGCGAGGATCTACCGACGTGAATTAGAGGGTTTAGGTGCCATGAGTTCAGGTCAGTTTAGAAGAGTAGACATTATAAATTAAGGAGATTGAGTTACGAGGTCAACATGCTGACAGGGCAAAAGGTCAGAAAAGAGGCTGATGCAACTCCAAGAATTGGGCAGCACCGAATGAACCAATGATGAACCAATGACATACCAGATAACATGTAGTTAATGCTTTGTAATAATTGTCTAGATCAAAGTAGTTTGAGTTCTAATTTAGTTGATTTAGAATATAATTAGGCCAACTCAATTAGGGGCCAATTGGGTCCAAATTATGGTTATTTTGGGCCAAGAGAAAGGCTCATTCAGTGACCCAAAAGTTAGGTTAGGCGGTGGCACCATCAAAGGTTCAGTCTTCGAGACATAATCTCCATGTCTGAGTTAGGCAATAGTATCACTAGATTGAGCGGTGGTATCACCTTATGTCAAGCGATGGTATCACCTAGACATAATCTAGTGATATCACCAAACTGGGTGGTGGTATCGCCCAGTGTCAATGTTGTAGGCGATGGTATCACCCAGCAGAGGCGGTAATACTACTAGGACACAGGAAACCCGGGATAAAATCTTTTTTTACTCTAATTTTGAAGCCATTTGGGGTCTATAAATACCCCTGCTATTTCTGCATTGAGCTATAAGAATTGAGCATGAAATTTAGTTAAAAAAAGGGGGATATAATACTTAAAAAAATTTGGGAAACTCTCTTAGGATTTAGGATCACTTCTTCCTAGTTTTTATAAGTTCGTCTAAAGGGAGAAGTGAGGTATAAGAAAGAGAGGCTTATAAGGGTTGTCTCCTATACCTGTGAAAAGGAGAAAGAGTATAAAAGGGTAGTTGATCTTCGCCCACTAAAGGAAGATCATTAGTAGATGCCGGTGGCCTCAATAGAAGAGGAATCATGAGTGGATATGTGTTACGACGATCGAACCACTATAAAAATCTAGTTTATTTTACTTTAAGCTTTTCATTTTAATTGTAAATTGAATTCTTACTTTTACTACACTTTCGTACGTTTTTAAGTCAAGCATCTTTATGATATCATTTTCATCATATGAAGTTTTCTGAAATTGATTAAATTTATCATTTTTATCCGCTACACTAATTCACCCCCCCCCTCTTAATACCGACTTGATCCTAACATATAACACACCAGTCTATTCGGTTATCTCAATGTTTGTTTCATGTAACCTATGATCAGGATTATTCAGGGTTTGTGTTGAAAGGTGAATCAGTCTCATTATCGTGATCTCATCACGATCCGATCCCTTTCAGGGCACTTATGACTAACAATTATTGCATTGAATGCATGATATTTTATTTATTCTATTATCAAAAATATTATTTCCATTTCATGTTTGATAGTTAGTGGATATAAATTAGTTTTTGAGAATAACTATTGTTTAATATTATTAGATGATGAGATCATCATGAGAGGAACATTACATAATAGTTTGTTTATGCTAGACACTACTCCACATATCATGAATATAAGTGTGTCCAAGAGGAAATGAGATAAGGTGGCATTATAGGCTAGGTCACATCTATGAGGAAAGGATTCAAAAGTTGCTAAAGGATGGATATCTAGATCCTTTCGACTATGAGTCATATGCAACTTACGAGCATTGCCTTCATGAAAAACTAACCAACTCTCCATTTAATAGAACTAGAGAGAGAGCCATTGAGCTATTGGAACTCATACATAGTGATGTATATGAATCCATGTCAACTCATGTCATAGGTGGTTACTCCTACTTTATTACTTTTACTAATGATTTCTCAAGGTATGGACATGTGTACTTAATAAAGTACAAGTCCGAGGCCTTTGAGAAATTCAAAGAGTATAAGAATGAAGTGGAGAACCAAACTAGAAAGAGTATCAAGATACTTCACGTCGGTCGAGGAAGTG
>UBIG03000148.1:0-15385 GCA_900464855.2 Musa schizocarpa
TTTTCGTCCACCGTTGTTTAACGGATTGGACTACACTTATTGGAAAACTCGAATGAGAGTTTTCTTGATTTCTATGAATTTGGATTTATGGAATATTGTTGAAAACGGTTTTCAACTTCCCTCTAAACCGATGAACGAATGGTTGGATTTGGAGAAGAAGTATTTTTCTATAAACGCAAATGCTATGAATGCCTTATTTTGCGCTTTGGACAAAAATGAGTTCAATCGGATTTCTACGTGCGAAACGGCTTTCGATATTTGGCGAACACTTGAAATCACGCACGAGGGAACTAGTAGAGTCAAAGACTCGAAAGTTAACATTTTATTGCATGATTTTGAGCTTTTTCAAATGCAACCAAGCGAGACTATAGGCGACATGTACACCCGTTTCACGGATGTCGTCAATAATCTAAGAGTTCTTGGTAAATCTTTTTCGAATTTTGATCTCGTAAGCAAGATCTTAAGATCCCTTCCAAAAATATGGGATTCTAAAATAACCGCAATACAAGAAACAAAAAGTTTTAATATTTTTCCACTTGAAGAACTTATCGGCTCATTGATGACATATGAAATGGTGCGCAATGCACATGATGAACACAATGAACACTTGAACCACCTTCCAAAGAATAGGAAGGATTTTGAACTCCGGACAAATGAATACCACTTGAGCGATGACTCAAGTGATGAGGACAATGATGAACTTGAACTTCGAACACTAACTCTTAATAAGTTCATTAAACAAAAATCTAAAATGAATAATGAACTTGAACGGAGGAAGAGGCCAAAGAAAAGGAAGGCACCCAAGGATGAATCAAGAACTTCCAAAGGTGAAACGGCGAATTGGGCTTTGATGGGTTTCGACTACAAGGTAAGTAACTCAACTCTCTTGAATTATTTTAAAATTACATAATACTTTCATGAGTTATTTTTAATTTAGTTTAGGATTAATTTTTTTAAAAAAAATTGCATGTGTTATGCAGTAAAATGTTAGATATAAATCTAATGCTTATACACCTAGTAAGATTAATCTTATGTATATGCTTGAGAAGCAAGAATGTATATTTTGACGATTTCCATATTGATTTTCAATGACGATGCATGTCTTTTGAATGGAAGGCTTGATGATTTTTTTTTTGAACCTTATCTTTGGTTATCAAACATGATGTATGGATTTGACATAAGAATAAAATTTGAGCATGCTAATATAAAGTCAATCTTATAAATTAAAATTAAAGAAGTTTTAGTTATCTATAAGAATCATTCAAAATTATGTTCAATGAAACCAATGCAATAAAGTTGTAATGAAAAAGTTGAAATTTTGATACCATGATTTGACGATTTTATGTAAGAGATTTTAAAGTAATATATAATGATTTTTGTAACTTATTGGTCTTGATGGTTTTATGATGAAATTCATTTTTTGATCCAAAACGTTGATGCATGTTTGAAAGCATGTTAACATGAAATTTTATTGTGAATCAAGATCTTGTTTTTTAAACTCCCATGTTTCTTCTTATTGTTTACTAAAGAAGAAAATTTCTGAAATGAATCATGATTTATTTTGAAATTATAATTTTTTATGATTCATAAAGAATTGAGAGATTAAAAAAATCTATCTATGTTTTTCTTTTTATAAATCTCTTGAAAATGATTTTGATTTGATGATTTGAATTTAAATGAGCTTTATCTTGATTTTTTTGAGATTTATAACTTGAGATTTACTCTATAAAAAAATCAAGATCTTGTATCCTCAATGTTACTTTTTTAGCATCTACTATCCAAATGAATTATGATTGGTATCATTGCTATATTTCTTCTTATCATGTACTAAAGAGAAAAATTTTCCTAAATGAATCGTGATTTTTCGAAACCACAATTCTTTTTTTGATTCATAATGAATTGAGAAATTTTATATGCTTGAATTAATATCTTGTTCTCTTATAAAATTGAATGAATTTTATCCATATCATGATCTCCTAAGATTTTCCCTTGATTATTATGATAAATCTATGTATACCATTTTGAATCTCTTGAAAGAAATATTGAGATTTTGATGATTTGGATGATTTGAATTTGAATGAGTTTTATTCAAAATCATGATCTTGATTCCGTGATATTTACAAACTAAGATTTATTATGAATCAAGATTTTTTCATTAATCGATCTCCTAAGATTTTCTTTTGATTATTTATGAGTAGGTTTTTCAAAAAGAAATCATTTTTTTTTTGGTATTCATATGTTCTAATCCTTCATGATATGATTTTTATACAATTCCTTGTATTCATGAAATGTTTATCGCATCACCCAATTACTTTCTTCTTGATATTCCTTATGTGGTGATTAAAATTATGCATGAAATACTCTTGATATTATTTTGATGTATACAAATGAAAAGTTATAATCATGAATGATTGGATGAAATTTGACAAGTTAATATCTTCATGATTTGAAATATTTATACTTTGAAATTATGCATGCAATTGCTCTGTATTGTGATGATATATGTATCATGAATACTCTAAATGATGAATGTTTGGTATCATGATCAAAATGTTGACAAATAGTTAAAAATTTTAGTATCATGTATGATATGCTCATAATGTTGATTGATTTATTCAATATCGCGCATGAATGAAATATAAGGTTTTTGAAATAGTGCATGTTTTAATTTGAAAATATAATGATGCATAAATGAGATTGATACTTACCTTTGTCATAATTGATGTAAAGGGTCTTTCCTTCTTTTTGACAACGACAAAGGGGGGAGATAGCTAGCTTACACAAGACAAGAGAAGCAAAAAATTACAAACGTAGACATCGCAAAAAGGGGCAAAACTTATTAGTTTGCTCATCTCGAAAGCAAGAAATGCTATCTTGTAATCTCAAGCAAATGAGCTATCTTGTCTATTTCAAGAAGCAAAACTTGCAACTTGTACATTGCAATAGGAAGCAAGAATCATGAGCTTACACAAGAAAGCTATCTTGCATTTGCTTTCGAAATTTTTACTAGCTTTTATGTAGTAAAACTTACATATCGTAAAAATTTCCTAGCTCAATCATTTCATTGAAAGAACTTACTATCTTGAACATCACAAAAGTTTGCTACCTTGCATGATATAAAATTTGCTATATCAAACATCATAAATATTGTTACTTGCAAAGAAAAGCAAAGTGCAATCTTGCACAAGAAGCTAGTGTTGAATTGCCATGATTGAACTTAAGAATCTTGCTATGCTTTTGTGCTTATATGTTGTGATGAAAATCTAGCTTCATGTTGTAAAAACTTGCATATCTTTTAAAATAGCTAGAGCTACTTCTCCTTTTTGTTGATGACATAGGGGGAGAAGTATATTGATGACTTCATGCATTGAATTGAATATTTTATATATTTGCATGATGATTTAAATATTTTTTCATAACATGTGATGAATGCCACTTGGATTTGGGATAATCCAAGTGTTCTATCAATGGCATATTGATAGGGGGAATTTGGTTAAACTCAGGGGAGTTTAGGTTAACTCCGTTAGTCATCAATTAGTTGTCATCATCAAAAAGGGGGAGATTGTTGAATCTCGGATTTTGATGATGAAACTAATTGATTGTGTTTAGATGTTTAACTGCATTTTGAGTGATGCAGGTATACTCGATCAGAATTAGACAGTTAACGCAGGAGGAATTGACGTTGCGCCGGAGGAGATCACGTCAGGATATTGGACGGCAGAAGGCTTCGAACGTCGGCCATCAGGCCAAGGAGAGCGGAATTACGCCAAGGATATCGAGGTTGTGGAGGTCAACCGACGATTGGGCAACAAGCCGCAAGAGAGGACGATGTGCTAAAGAATCAGACGAAGCGCCAACCAATGACGTGCTGGGCAACAGAATGTCAATTCGCGTTGTAATAACTGTCTAGATCGGAGTAGAGTTTTGGTTTGCATGTGCAGGATTAACTATGATAACGATGAAGACATAAAGTGAAACAAAGTGTGGAGTCAAGCATGAAGGATTCGTTGGGAGTTCAAGAGTTCGACAGAAGTCCGAAGGATCGTCGGGAACGCTGCCGGAACTAGCCGAGAATGAGTAGGGAGCTTGCCGAAGGGTTTTTCGGAAGCTCGCCGGAAGGTTCATGGGAAGTTCGCAGAGTTCGCCGAGAAAGATCGGAGCTTGCCAAAGAAGCTCGTTGGAACTCACCAAGATCAAATCGTGAAGTTTAAGAGCTTGCCGGGAGTCCGCAGAATGATTTCCGAGAGTTTATCGGAAGATCGCCGAAAGTTCGCCGGAAGAAGTCTTGACTTATAGACTTTGTAATAGCTTATAAAATGTCTTTAAATTCATAGTTAGCATGTTAATTAGGGTTAGGATTAGGTATTAATCCTATAACCCAAGTAAGGGCCAATAGGGCCTGAGTTCGGACTAGTTTGGCCCAAGATTGAAGCCCAACTAGTGGGCTGAAAACACTGTAGGCGGTGGCACCGCCCAGCACTGTCAGGGTCAGAAACTGACAGGCGGTGGCACCGCCAGCATCGAGAACTCCACGAGAATTCAAATTTGGAGCCCAAATTTGAATCCTCTTGAGGCCTATAAATACCCCTCGAATCTCAACTAAGAGAACAACTTTTTGAGCAGCAATTGATTGAGAGAAAAGTCTTAGAAAGTCTTAGCAAGTCTAGTTTTCAATTTGCTAGAAAAGTTCTCCTCCTTTCTTGCTGAAAATTTGTAAGAGGTTGAACTATTTGTAAAAGGTTGTAAGAGGGGTATTTGCCCTTCCATTTCAAGAGATTTGCTAGTGGAAGGTGGGAGCCTCATCGAAGAGGGGCCTCGCAAGTGGATGTAGGTCATTTGACCGAACCACTCTAAAATCAGCGTAATCTCCGGTTTGCGTTTATGTTTATGCATTTATCTTTCTACAAACCTTTACTTTGCTAAGTTCACTGCCCTCATCTTATTACATATGCTTTCAATGCAATAGAAACGGTTTCAAACGAAACATTATTCTTATCGTACGAAAGATTTATGAAAACCGAAGTTTTAATCCGCTGCACAAATTCACCCCCCCCTCTTAGTGCCGCTCCGATCCTAACAATGTAGGGCGACCTCGCCAATAGCTACTATAGCAACTTTTGCTCCATTACCCATCTTGAGGTCCATCTCGCCTCTCTCTAGTCTCCTAGGCCTTGCCAGAACCTGCAACGAATTGCATATATGATAAGCACTACCGGTATCCAATACCCATATGTTATCATAAGAGTCTGACAAATGGAGACTGATCATGAATGTACCTGAAGCTTCATCAAGCTTTTGTTTCGCCCTTTCTGCAAGGTACTCTTTGTAGTTTCTCTTCCAGTGCCCATCTTTACCACAATGGAAGCACTGGCCTTTGTCCTTTGCTGGGTCTTTCTTAGCAACCTTTGTTTTACCTGGTTTAACCTTGCCCTTTCCCTTCTTAAGGGACCTTTCTGCTTTCCTTTTCCTTTTGGTCTCACCAATGTAGAGAACTGGCTTCTCTTTCTTGATAGTACTCTCTGCCTCCCTCAACATATTGAGACGCTCTGGGAGAGTCACTTCAAGCTTGTTCATATTAAAATTCATTATGAATTGTGAAAAGGAATCTGGTAGGGACTGAAGCACAATGTCCACACACAAGTTATCCTCTAGGACCATTCCTAGACCTGTGAGTTTCTCTATCCACTCAATCATCTTTAGGACATGGTTCTGAACCGGTGTCCCCTCAGTCATCCTAGCGCGGAAGATGCACTTAGATATCTCATATCGTTGAGTCCTTCCCTGTTCCTCAAACAATTTATGGACATGTAGGAGAATGGTTCGGCATCCATCTTTTCATGTTGTCTCAGAACTCAGAGTCATAGAGCCCAACATATAGCACGCGAGCAAGAGTGGAGTCATCAATGTACTTCACGTGGCAGTGATCTCATCCCCGTTTGCCCCTTCTTGGTATGCAGGCATCTTGTATCAAAGACGCATTACACGATTTTCTCCATTGTGAGAACAATTCTCAAGTTACGGAGCCAATCCGTATAATTTGGACCAGTGAGGCGGTTGACATCAAGTATGCCACGTAAGGGATTTGAAAGCGATATTTTCTGAAAATAAAGATGCAGCAGAAATGAATAACATGCAGATTTTGCAAGAAATAAACTATTAAGATATAGACTTCTATCTTAATATGCTCCCACTATTTTACTAACGAGTCACGCGACACCCTCAGCACGTGAAACGGAAGTCTCCGACAGACTTCTACTGGGGATCAAGATCCAATCAGCGTCTTAGTGTAACCTCGAGGCACTCGACCAATCACACTAAGCCTAAAAGGTAGGCAACTCTTGTCGATCACAACTCCTTGTGATTCCCGTCCTGTTCGGCCTCCGAATCACCATGGTCTCGAGGGACTCGACCAACCATGATGCTCGGTTAAGTCAACACCTTCGTTACACGATAAGTCTATTGAATCTCGGATTTTGATGATGAAACTAATTGATTGTGTTTAGATGTTTAACTGCATTTTGAGTGATGTAGGTCTACTCGATCAGAATTAGACAATTAACGCAGGAGGAATTGACGTTGCGCTGAAGGAGATCATGTCAGGATATTGGACGGCAGAAGGCTTCGGACGTCGGGCATCGGGCTAAGGAGAGCGGAATTGCACCAAGGATATCGGGGTTGCGGAGGTCAACTGCCAATTGGGCAACAAGCCGCAAGAGAGGACGATGCGCTGAAGAATCGGACGAAACGCCATCCAATGACGTGCCGGGCAACGAAATGTCGATTCGCGTTGTAATTACTGTCTAGATCGGAGTAGAGTTTTGGCTTGCATGTGTAGGATTAACTACGATAACGATGAAGACATAAAGCGAAACAAAGTGCGGAGTCAAGCACGAAGAATTCGTTGGGAGTTCAAGAGTTCGACGGAAGTCCGAAGGATCGTCGGGAACGCTGCCGGAACTAGCCGAGAATGAGTAGGGAGCTTGCCGAAGGGTTTTTTGGAAGCTCACCGGAAGGTTCGTGGGAAGTTCGCAGAGTTTGCCGAGAAAGATCGGAGCTTGCCGAAGAAGCTCGTTGGAACTCGCCAAGATCAAATCGTAAAGTTTAAGAGCTTGCCGGGAGTCCGTAGAATGGTTTCCGAGAGTTTATCGGAAGACCGCCGAAAGTTCGTCGGAAGCTCGCCGGAAGAAGTCTTGACTTATAGACTTTGTAATAGCTTATATAATGTCTTTAAAATTCGTAGTTAGCATGTTAATTAGGGTTAGGATTAGGTATTAATCCTATAACCCAAGTAGGGGCCTATAACACTGTAGGCTGAAAACACTGTAGGCGGTGGGCTGAAAACACTGTAGTGGGCTGAAAACACTGTAGGCGGTGGCACCGCCTGGGCTGAGCGGTGGCACCGCCCAGCACCCGAGTGCTGGGTGGTGACACCTCCTGGGCTGGGCGGTGGCACCGCCAGCATCGGGAACCCAAAGAGAATTTGAATTTTGGAGCCCAAATTTTGGAGCCCAAATTTGAATCCTCTTGAGGCCTATAAATACCCCCTCAAATCTCAGCTGAGAACACAACTTTTTGAGCAGAAAGAGTTTGAGAGAAAGGTCTTAGAAAAGTGTTAGCTTGTCTTCTTTTCAATTTGCTAGTGTTCACCTCATCTCTTCTCAAAAATCTGTAAGAGAGTGAACCGCTTGTAAAGAATTGTAAGAGGGGTATTTACTCTTCCATTTCAAGAGACTTGCTAGTGGAAGGTGGGAGCCACATCGAAGAGGGGCCTCACAAGTGGAGTAGGTCATTTGACCGAACCACTCTAAAATCGGCGTGATCCTTGGTTTGCATTTCATTATTGCTATTTACATTATTGCAAACCTTCTTATATGCTTTAGTTCCTTATTACTTTTGCTGCGCATATTTAAGAATACACTTTCAAGATTAAGCTTGTCAAGTTCCGCTCTTATCATACGAAAGATTTTTTAAAAACTAAAGTTTTAATCCGCTGCACTAATTCACCCCCCCCTCTTAGTGCTGCTCCGATCCTAACAATTGGTATCAGAGCCACGGTTTTCTACTTTGGTTTAACACCCAAATAGAAATGGCTCTTTATGGCTTTCAAGAGGGCTTATCGGTTGTTCGTCCACCGTTGTTTAACGGATCGGACTACACTTGTTAGAAAACTCGAATGAGAGTTTTCTTACTTTCTTTGAATTTGAATTTATGGCACATAGTCGAAAATGGATATGAAATGTCTTCTCTCCCAATGAACCATTGGAATGATTTGGAGAAGAAGATGTTTTCTTTAAACGTAAAGGCTATGAATGCCTTATTTTGCGCTTTAGACAAAAATGAGTTCAATCGGATTTCTACGTGCTAAACGGCTTTTGATATTTGGCGAACACTTGAAATCACACACGAGGGAACTAGTAGAGTCAAAGACTCGAAAGTTAACATTTTAATGCATGATTTCGAGCTTTTTCAAATGAAGCCAAGCGAAACCATTGTTGACATGTACACCCGTTTTACGGATGTCGTCAATGGTTTACAAACTCTTGGCAAATGTTTCTCAAATTTTGAACTTGTTAGTAAAGTTTTACGATCACTTTCTAAAATTTGGGAATCAAAAGTTACGGCAATACAAGAAACAAAAGATTTAAATATTTTTCCATTTGAAGAACTTATCGGCTCGTTGATGACATATGAAATGGTGCGCAATGCACATGATGAACACAATGAACACTTGAACCACCTTCCAAAGAATAGGAAGGATTTGGAACTCCGGACAAATGAATACCACTTGAGCGATGACTCAAGTAATGAGGACAATGATGAACTTGAACTTCAAACACTAACTCTTAATAAGTTCATTAAACAAAAATAAAAAATGAACAATGAACTTGAACGGAGGAAGAGGCCAAAGAAAAGGAAGGCACCCAAGGATGAATCAAGAACTTCTAAAGGTGAAAAGGCGAATTGGGCTTTGACGGGCTTCGACTTCAAGGTAAGTAACTCAACTCTCTTGAATTATTTTGAAATTACTTGATGTTTTCCATGATGTATTTTCTCTTTTCTTTTGAATAAATATTTTTCTTGAAAATTATATGTTTTATGATAATAGAATAAAATGTTAGATTTAAATAATCATATATATGTGCTTGAGAAGCAAGAATGTGTATTTTGATGATTTCCATATTAACTTTCAATGATGATGCATGGTTTTTATATGGAAGGCTTGATGATTTTTTTTTAAACTTTGTCTTTGGTTTTCAAACATGATGTATGTTTTTGACATAAGAACAAAACTTGAGCATGCTAATATAAAATCAATCACATAAATTAAAACTAAAGAAGTTTTAGTTATCTATAAGAATCATTCAAAATTATGCATATGAATCTTGTGATTTATGGATTATTGAAAGTGCCTTATTAATCTTTGTTGTAATAAATCTTACACTTTCGGTTTTAAATATTATACATGTTTTTATTTGGTATAAGTGAAATAAAATCATATGAATTGAAACAACAAAAAAGAGGAAAATATTTTTTCCTTGAAAAATTATTTTTCTCTATCCTATTGATCTTGATGTTTATTATAATAAATCTATGTATACCATTTTGAATCTCTTGAAAGTAATGTTGATATTTTGATGATTTTGATGACTTAAATTTGAAATGAGTTTTATCAAAATCATGATATTGATTTCTTGGAATAACATGAGATTACCTTTGATGATTTTTCTCTTGAATATAACTTGTGATATTTTTTATATAAATCATCATTTTGATTTCTCGACATTCGATACATGAGATTTTATTATAAATCAAAATTTCTCATTAATCGATCTTCTATTATTTTACTTGATATTCTCTTGAGATGAGATTTTCTAAATGAATCATGATTTTTCCTTGTGAGTTCTTGGAGTTATTACTTGATTTTTCTTTTAAAACAAGATCTCTGTTTTGTACTCCTATGATTTTTCTTGATATTTTATTTAAATAAGATATTTACTATATGAATCATGTCTTTTGGTATTCAAATGATTTTATCTTTCATGACATGATTTCTTTGTATTTATGGCTTGCATGGCTTGAAATGTTTTGGTATAATGCATGCAATGATGAAATATTGAATGATGTATGCAACATTATGGATTATAGTTATATGATATGTGATAATGCTTAGGATTAATCCATGCATGTATATTTTGATGATTTTATGTCATGCATGAGTTTTTGAAGTAAATATTGATTTGATACTCTCATTTTGGATTAACATGTTTTTGGTTTAATCATTTTTATGACGAATTAAGATGACATTCTCATGACATATTAAGATGACATAGTGCATGTACATCTATGTATGAATTTCTTGATAGTCTTTTAATGATAGATGTGATATCATGATGTTTTATTTTTGATGTGTTTGGGCTTGACGGTTTTATGACGAAACTTATGTTTTGATTTTAAATAATGATACATGTTTTCACAAAAAGACTTGAACACCCTCACATGAAATCAATTGTATAAAATGGAAATAAATTTTATATCCTATTGAGGTTAATGAATTTATTTTACCATTCTTGTGAATCTCATAAAAATAAACATGATGAATATTTTGAAAATAAATGAGTGTATCATGCATTTGGTCTTAATAATTTCTCTAGAACATACTTTTTGAAATCATACTTGATAACGAATATCAAGATATTAAAAGGATATTGTCATGGAATAATGTTTGATAATTTATTTTACGAAATTTACCTTTCTATCTTGAATGTTGACATTTTTTTTATGATGTGTTAAAAAAATCACTTAAAAAATACTTTTCCCGTCTTATCGAGATTAATGATTTCATGATATTGTGTGAATGATTGAAATGATATTCATGAATTGATCCTTATTTATATATTTCATGAATTCTTTGCATATTTAGCTTGTTGAATGATTGAAATATTTAGCCATTGAGTCCTCCCTTTCTTTTTGACTTTGATAAAGGGGGAGAAGGTTTTGCTAACTTGTGCATTGAAAATGAAAGTAAACTTCCTAGCATGCTAGGGAAGTAAAACTTGCAAGCTTGCACTTCTCAAAAAGAGAAGAAAGATATTGCCTATCGAAAGAAGCAAAAAGTGCAAAACTTAGAAAACTTGCAACAAAATTGCTCTTGCCATGCTTTGTATCAAAAAACAAATTTATATCCTTAAAAGCATCGCATTAAATTTTTTAGTGTATCGTAATGTATCACATGTATCACAAGTTAAAATTTTTTGAGACTATTATCATATCATGTTTAACAATTGATATCTTTCATTGATATGATAAATTATCATCTCATGATATATCGCATAATGATATTATGATTTGCGATTGTATCGTGTGATCCTTGGTGAATTTTCACATTGATATCCTTCATGAAATGATTTCTTTGCATTTTTGTCTTGTATGTATCATGTGATGATTGAAATATTGATTGATGTAAATTCATAATTTATGTAAAAGTCTAAATCATTGGTTCCTCTCCTTCTTTTCGGCAATGACATAGGGGGAGAAAGATTGCTAGCTCAAGGAAAATGTTGGCTAGCTTGTACTCTACCCTTCTTTTCGACAAAAAAAAAAAAAGGGGGAGAAATCTTTTGCTAATTAGAAAATGTAAAGAAAAGCAAAGTATAATCTTGCACAAGAAGCAAGTGTTGAATAGCCATGATTGAACTTAAAAATCTTGCTATGCTTTTGTGCTTATATGTTGTGATGAAAATCTAGCTTCATGTTGTAAAAACTTGCATATCTTTTAAAACAGCTAGAGCTACTTCTCCTTTTTGTTGATGACATAGGGGGAGAAGTATATTGATGACTTCATCCATTGAATTGAATATTTTATATATTTGCATGATGGTTTAAATATTTTTTCATAACATGTAAAGAATGTCACTTGGATTTGGGATAATCCAAGTGTTCTATCAATGGCATATTGATAGGGGGAGTTTGGTTAAACTCCGAGGAGTTTAGGTTAACTCCGTTAGTCATCAATTAGTTGTCATCATCAAAAAGGGGGAGATTGTTGAATCTCGGATTTTGATGATGAAACTAATTGATTGTGTTTAGATGTTTAACTGCATTTTGAGTGATGTAGGTCTACTCGATTAGAATTAGACAGTTAACGCAGGAGGAATTGACGTTGCGCCGAAGGAGATCACGTCAGGATATTGGATGGCAGAAGGCTTCGGACGTCGGGCATCGGGCTAAAGAGAGCGGAATTGCACCAAGGATATCGAGGTTGCGGAGGTCAACCGCCGATTGGGCAACAAGCCGCAAGAGAGGACGATGCGCTGAAGAATCGGACAAAACGCCATCCAATGACGTGCCGGGCAACGGAATGTCGATTCGCGTTGTAATTACTGTCTAGATCGGAGTAGAGTTTTGGCTTGCATGTGCAGGATTAACTACAATAACGATGAAGACATAAAGCGAAACAAAGTGCGGAGTCAAGCACGAAGAATTCATTGGGAGTTCAAGAGTTCGACGGAAGTCCGAAGGATCGTCGGGAACGCTGCCGGAACTAGCCGAGAATGAGTAGGGAGCTTGCCGAAGGGTTTTTTGGAAGCTCGTCGGAAGGTTCGTGGGAAGTTCGCAGAGTTTGCCGAGAAAGGTCGGAGCTTGCCGAAGAAGCTCGTTGGAACTCGCCATGATCAAATCGTAAAGTTTAAGATCTTGCCGGGAGTCCGTAGAATGGTTTTCGAGAGTTTATCGGAAGACCGCCGAAAGTTCGCCGGAAGAAGTCTTGACTTATGGACTTTGTAATAGCTTATATAATGTCTTTAAAATTCGTAGTTAGCATGTTAATTAGGGTTAGGATTAGGTATTAATCCTATAACCCAAGTAGGGGCCTATAACACTGTAGGCTGAAAACACTGTAGGCGGTGGGCTGAAAACACTGTAGGCGGTGGGCTGAAAACACTGTAGGCGGTGGCACCGCCTGGGCTGAGCGGTGACACTGCCCAGCACCCGAGTGCTGGGTGGCGACACCTCCTGGGCTGGGCGGTGGCACCGCCCAGCACCCGAGCGCTGGGCGGTTGCACCGCCAGCATCGGGAACCCAAAGAGAATTTGAATTTTGGAGCCCAAATTTGAATCCTCTTGAGGCCTATAAATACCCCCTCAAATCTCAGCTGAGAACACAACTTTTTGAGCAGCAAGAGTTTGAGAGAAAGGTCTTAGAAAAGTGTTAGCTTGTCTTCTTTTCAATTTGCTAGTGTTCACCTCATCTCTTCTCAAAAATCTGTAAGAGAGTGAACCGCTTGTAAAGAGTTGTAAGAGGGGTATTTACCCTTCCATTTCAAGAGACTTGCTAGTGGAAGGTGGGAGCCACATCGAAGAGGGGCCTCACAAGTGGAGTAGGTCATTTGACCGAACCACTCTAAAATCGGCGTGATCCTTGGTTTGCATTTCATTATTGCTATTTACATTATTGCAAACCTTCTTATATGCTTTAGTTCCTTATTACTTTTGCTGCGCATATTTAAGAATACGCTTTCAAGATTAAGCTTGTCAAGTTCCGCTCTTATCATATGAAAGATTTTTTAAAAACCGAAGTTTTAATCCGCTGCACTAATTCACCCCCCCCTCTTAGTGCTGCTCCGATCCTAATAAAGTCTGATTTGATGATATACCCTCGAGGGACTCGACCAAGTATACCATGCCCTCAGGTCACCGGTGACATCTCTATGTCGTAAGCAAGATAGCGAATCGCGATATAGGTGAGTCTCGAGGGACTCGACCAACTCAACCTACACCGGGAATCGGTTCCTACTTATAACGATGGAAGGCCACGTGGGTCAATCTAATTGCCTCATGTTTACCGACTTAATATTATCGAGAGATGTTTCTATGATTTGGTCTCCTAATATGACATGTCACACATATACATATTTAATATATATCTACATCGCATGCAAATATATATACATATCTAGTATGTGTATAAGCAATTACATCAGATGATCATGGACCACAACCTAATATGATTAGGCCTGAGCCAATAGACATAATCACTCACATCAAGATCTATGTGTGCAACGGTGCATCTCCAAGACCTGTGATCGTCCATCTCGTCCTTGTCAGTTCCGTCAACATCTTGATGCATCTTCATGCATCACGATCGTCCGTCTCGTCAACATCTTGATGCATCTTCTGAAAATAAAAAACAAAGAAAATTCAGCAACGCTGAGTCGGAACCCCAAAAAGTCAACTCAAAATGTATATATGATCAAAATTCAATCAATCATCTCATTGGCGTATATCAAATACCCGAACGAGCACTCCCCCAACAGCGGATGGAGAGGCTTTACCCTACGAGATGAGTTTGTGTTCTCCAAATAGCGGATGGAGCCAAACTCATATCACACTCCCAACAGTGGATGGAGTGGTGTCCCACACCCGCCAAAGTGGGGACACGTTCCTCCCAACAACGGATGGAAAATAATATAATCTCATATTGGTCATGTCCATTTTGGGATGAAATAACATATTTAAAATGTCTCTTTCAAATATCATCAATATCAAATAATATAAATTAGCCCTCAATTGACTTGAACTCTAGTTTAATAGATTCAATTGAACTCGATTTACTAGAGCCTAACTGAACTGATCTCTAATCCTTATTTAACTGGTTTGGAACCACCCTAGACTAGTATAATTTAGACTAGATTAAGTTCAACTTAGGTTAAACTAACTTGAATAAGTCAATTAATTCGGAATCACCCTGAATTGATCTAGACTAATCAAGTCTAGTTTAGTTCAATCAACATTTGGGCTCAAGTTCAACAATAACATTGGGCTAGATTGAGCTAGTCCATCTACTGGTCATGTGCATTATACATGATTGAGCATACATTACACAAAACTGGCCCAGCCCTGGCCCATGGACTAGTCATGTGCGTCGCATGTGACCGCCCATAATGGTTGGGCTGGGGTAGCCTACGGGCCAAGGCCTTACCCGTGGGTTGGGCCTGGCCTATTAACAATTTCATTCCAATTAATATCCAATTTCATATCATAACATATACCCATTAACAATATAAATACAAATATAATAATACATTAAAAGATAGATGAGGAGAAAGGCTTTAATACAAAAAAATAACGTTCTAAATTTGACTAGAAATCATAAGACATTAAAAGAGGGACTGGGAGATAAGTTTTTAATACAAGGAAATAACTTTCTAAATTTAAATAAAAATCATGTTTTCAACACATATAAAATTTCAGAGCTCGAAATTTTATATGACCGAGAAACATAATTTCATTGAGCCAGAAGTTGCACTTGCTTAACTTGGGATATAGTTTCTCTTGCCTTAGGACTTCCAGAATTGTCTTAAGATGGTGTTTATGCTCTGCTATACTTT
>UBIG03000149.1:0-12163 GCA_900464855.2 Musa schizocarpa
CTTCTTGGCCTTGATTTTGAATCTTTAAATCTGAAGTGCTTTCATGTGATTTCAAGAGTATGCCATATATGTCAAAAACCATTTACGCATAATGAAACCTTGTTGAATTCATTTTTATCTAATCTGCATAAAACAAGCATTCATAGCCTTTGCATGGGAAGACATTTCAAATCTGTTTTGATAATATTCCAAAGTTCAAAATCCAAGAAAATAAGGAAGATCCTCATTCGGGTCTTCCAATAGGTCAATGATAGTCCCCCATTAAGTATGGGCGGACATGTAATAAGTGACCCTCTTGGTTTTCCGGCGTATGCCATCTTGGGTTTTTAATGGAGTTGAGAAGTTAACCAGCTCACGATACAAATTATTGGGATCAAAAGTACTAGAGTGGGGGTGAATTAGATAGCGGTGGAAAACTTTAGATGATTAAATGGACTTCGCTTGCGAAACCATTTTGGAAAGAACTTTAACTTGAGAACAAAGCGGAAGCATAGATGATGTAAAACAATGGGAGGCGGTTGCAGTTAAGATAAAGAGCAGAATATAAATGCAAATCGAGATTTTTAGAGTGGATTAGGTCAATCTTGACCTATATCCACTTTTGGCTTCCCTCTTCGAACGAGGTCGCGATGTCACTAGGGCCCTTCTTTTCATTAGGCGAAGGCCAACTACCCTTTTCTGACTTTACTCCTTTGATGGGCTTAGGAGACAACCCTTACAGATTTCCACTCCTCTCTTGAATGATCCAAAACTTAGAAGGAAGAGGGAGAGAACTTTCAACCTTTACAATACTTTTAAGCTCTTAAATTCTCGGAATAAATGCTGGCTTTGGTGCCCTTTCATGCGAGGGAAGGGTGGGGTTTTATAGGCCTCAACTGGTTCGAATTTGGAGCTAAAAATGTCATCTCCCAGGAGGCGGTTGTCTTGGTAGTACTACCACCATAATTGGGTGGGTACTGCCTCTGTGACCTGATTCGAAACCAGGCTGTTGACTAATCCGATAGGAAGCGATACCACCTCCTGCTTCGGAGGCCGGCTGGGGCTATACCATCATTAATGGGAGACCAGCCTAGGCAGTGCTACCCTCGTAACTGATTACCACCCTATGAATTCTAGTCGAATGGGCTGATCCATTCGACCCAATTCAGATGCTGTTAAGGACCTAATTATGCCAGGAATTAAGCTAATGGAATCACCTCCATTCCTAGCTTAATCAATATGCTAACTTCTGATATTTGGGACATTTACTACAACGTACTCCACGGTCGTCAATGCTTCTTTCGGCCCGGCTTCCGTGAACCCGAATCGAATATCTAGCGAGACCCTCGGTCACTTCGGTGGACTTAGACAAACTCCTGGACTTGCAACGATCCATAGCGAGTTCCGGCCAAGCTTCTTTTTTTCTCCTGGACTTCCGGTTGTTCCCGTAGAACCTCCGACGATTGTCGGACATCCGTCAAACTCTTCGAACTCTAAGCGTGATCATTGTCTTGACTTGGCACTCCTCTGGCATGTCTTACTGCCATGTCAGTTAATCCTGCACATATAAAACAAATTTCAATATAGACAATTAATCCTAAGCAATTAACCGAGTTGTCCAGGCATGTCATTGGTCCTCGGCGGCTTCATCGATTCTTTGGCTCATCCTCCCCTCTTGTGGCCTATTGACCAATTGGTAATTTCTCCGATATCCTAATATCCTTGGTACTGGCCCTTCTTGGCCAAATGTTTGAATCATGGCCGGAAAGCCTTTATTAGATCACATTCGAGTTGATCCGGCCCGATGTCCAATCTTGACATTTCTCCTTGGGGTACAACATGATTTTTCTACCGCTTTAATTATCTCATCTGATGAAGCATCCTGAATCACTCAAAATGTAGATTAAAATCATCAACACAATTATCAATTGGTTTCATCATCAAAATCGAGATTCAACAAAGAGGAAGGCCTTCGGTGGACCCCTCCAAAGAAACAATGCGGAGGCCCTAATTCAACCCCAAGGAACATAAAAATTCTGCATGGCTTTAAAGATTTAATAGATATTACCGATAAAGTTGTCAAAAACTATGGAATGATAGTACACCTTACTACCTTGAGAAAAAGATCCAGCCTCATTTCGGACAAAGGGAATACTAATCGAAGCGGACTTAGTGCGTAATGGCTTGAAGTGCCCATACTAGCGTTACCGACTTCAATACAAATTTTGTGGAGGAAGCCAATGCTTCGAAAGTTGGGTGGTGCTTTCGTTAAAGATGGCCACCCCATCCTTAGTTCAAAGGCATTATCTCCTTCACATCTCAAGATGCTTGTTAAGGATAGTCTTTGCTTCATTATTGGATGACGGTGGCCAAAATGGAAACCAAGGATTGGCCTTTCAAATCAAAGCCCACCATAAAGCCAAAATATTTCTTGGTGCGGAAGATATCTTCAGAAGTAAAATGGATAACAAAGGCTTGGATATGATTATGAAATAACTTACAAAAAGGGTGAAAGAGATGTTATTAGGATAAGCTTTAGCGGCTAGAACCAAGCTGGATTTTTAGTCATTTCAACTTTTCATTTGTTAGGACATCAAGGGAATAAGTGGGGCGCTAAAGGGGTCAATTATTACCAGGATGTTTTAAAAATGCTTATGTCGATTTGTGTCCTTTGGTATGATAAAAATTGTTTCGACGAAAAACATTTGAAAACTAGGAAGGCGTCGTAATGAGTTGAAGGCAGTTGGGTTTGGTGGCGCGATGACTTTATGCAAAATAAGTTGTAAACTAGAACGGACAGTTTTATAGATTTTTAGTCTGTAGTGGACTACATCCACTCTTCGTTTCCTCTTTATTCGGGGCCTTGGCAAAGTTTGTTTGTCATTGGCCGCTGTCCAGCCACCTTTACAATGTTTGCTTACTAGGTTTTAGAAGTAGCCCTTTCAAACACTCATTTCTCTTTTTGTAATAAAAAGGGACCACTTATACGGGAGGAAGGATTCTAGGGCAAGACATTTAAGGACAACAATTCTTCACGACTAACCGACTATGTTATTCTTTTAACCAAGGTGGAAAGGGTATTTATAGGCTTTAAGCCATTTAGTTATTGGGCCTAAATGGATCTCAAAACGGGTTCCCAGGCATGAATTGTATCTTCCCAATGTTTGTCGAAACTAAACTACCATGTTTGGTGGTACCACCACACATGTTTAACGGTAAGACCAATGTAGGGCAGTGCTGGAAGGTACCACGCTCAGATTGGTGATTACTGAATTAGAAGCCTGCAAGGGATGCTGTTTTTATCTTGGTACCACCGCAATAATTTTAAGTTCTTTCAAATGGACTTCTTGAGAGTATTTGTTTAAAGGCCACTTTATTAGATGACACAGTACTTACATTGGCCCTAGCTGGATTCGTGGAACTCTTGGCCCAAATCCGACCAATTACCTACCTTTATGGATTATTCCAAAGACGTTTGCTAAACTAAACAAGTCAGCTCCTTGGTTTCTTCGGTGAATTTCTCATGTTGGCAATCTACGCGGTTTTATTAAAATTTGGAAACGAATTTTTCTTGTTAGTTCGATGACTTCTCTGTAAATAAGGATTTTTGGTTCTACACGTAGATCCTTATGTGAATTATTTCGGACAAACTTCTAAGCGGGGGTTTGCGTGATGCTTATTTATGTCAGGTGTCTTTTGGTATCTTTATGCATTGTACAGCATGTCAAAACAACTTAGAAGCGATATTCCGATTTTAGTTAAATCGATATTCTTTAGGCTTGTAAATAAAACAATTTCATATGGACGTTTCCAAATTTATCAATACTAATGGAAATTTCTCCACTAAGTTAGACATTCCCGAGGAGCTTGTAAAGAAACGTTTGTAATTTGCATTATCTATAAAGGTATTTTGAATGTTACTGGCGGATCCCAATTAGGGCCCAGGACATATTCTCTCTTTTAGAAGTTGGGACCTATAAGGGACCATGGAATTAGTGCGGCTGACCCTTAAAACCGCACCACGAAATCTGCCATTATGATAAACGGAACAAAACCAGACTAAATCCTTGACGTATTCTTAAATGAATCTTGACAAAGTAAATAAGGAACTAGCATCATATAAGAAGGTTTTCAATTTTGTAAATGAAATGATATAAGTAGTTAATCATATGTAAAACACAATTTTATCCTAGGAATTAATGCTGAGCATTAATCCATGTTGTCGATATGTCGTGGGCTCGAAAGCCGGCAACTGGATTCTTGAAATGGAAGGGTAAATCCACTCTTACAACCTATTTATCGTGGTTGCTCTCTTACAGATTTTCAATATCCTTGAAACAATATCCAAATTGAAAAGACAAGCTAATCCATGACCGAAGCCTTCTGTCAAACTCTTCTTTCCTCCAACTTGTAATCAATCTTTTGACATGTTTTCCTCAGCACAACATGGATTTGGGCTCAAAATTTGGGCTCAAAATTCAAAATTCTCTTTGGGTTCCCGATCAAAGCGCGGAATTAAATATAAACACTTATCAATTGTCATTCATCATGCCAAAATGAAGATTCAACGAATCTCTCCTTTTTTGAGCGGGCAGTGCCAATAGGCGGTGCCACCATACCGATGTTTTCAATTCCTAGTTAGGCTTTAAATTGGCCCCAAACTATCAATATGCCATGGAACTCTTGGATATCAAAAATCCAAACAAACATATCATGACAAAATCATAGATTTAACATCAACATACTTCTCCCCCTTCGTCATCAAGACGAAGACCAAGTTCGAATTCTCATGTGTTTAGTGATAAACTTCCATATCATTTACGGACTAGCCATAATCTTAGGTTTATTATCATTTAAGCTTGCAAAGTTCTTGAGATGTTCAGAAACATCTTTTGAACTTCTTGAGCGAGCAATATACAGGCTTCGAAAAACCCAATATTTGCTTCTCTTTTGAAGATGTTGCATCCTTGAACTTGTTTCTGAACTCTTGAACTTGACTTGTGTTTGACTCCTAGCTTTCTTTCTCTTTGAGATTATCGTTAGTAACTCTTTCTCCCCTTAGTCATTATCAAAAGAAGGGAATCGTTAATGCAATTTTTATCTCTTTTCCTTTCTGACTAAATTTTCAAATCATGACCTCAAAGGAAAATATCATAGATAAAAATTCAAGTCATGAATGTCAAAACAATTATTTTATCATGAATATTTCATCATTGTATGCGTCAATTCACTCCTAAAGTTAAGCTGTCTATTGTATGCATAACGCAAATCATTATTTATAATTACATCAATATTCAATCATTAGTTTCATCATCTACACATCATGAGAATATTAAGTAGGGACTTTGGAATTTCAATCTCATGTTTCTCATCTTAAAAGTTTAGAAATAATTTTTAGATATTCTCTTTTTGGAATGTACAAATCTAAAAGTTTTCTTTTTTCTTTGCGGATAATTTTGATTCAATATTAGAATGTGATAAACAAATCATAATGTCAATTCTTAGGTTATGCATTGTTTCATAATCCAGAAAAAATCCGTTTTATCTATAAAATGTGAGTATAGCATCAGTTGGTACATTTTTCTCAAGTTGTTTTGGATGAAAAATACTTTAGAAAACAAGTTACAATTAATTTTGAAATATATTCTCTTTGATAAAACAAGTACAATATGATTAAAAATCTATTCAACACTCTAGACTAAAATATTTTAATTAGGCATCATTTATCAAGATCATGTTAATACTAATATCTTTAGAGTTTACCATTCAAGAAACAAATCTCCTTTTTAATTAGAAAACAATTTTGATTTTTCATTCAATTAGGGATGTTAAATTATAATTGCGAGTTTAATATCAAGATAAAAGACTTTCATTTTCAAATTCAAACCAACAATATCAATCAACTTCTCAAATTAATTTCAAAATTCAAATTTTTTGATACACTTAACTTTACTCAATCACCTAGTGAAAATTGATAAGATGGAAAAAAGAAAAATTTCATAAAATGCTTTCTCTTTTTTGTTTCCAGCTTATTGATTTTGGATGAAAAATTCTTTTCTTTTTATACCAAATTCATGCATCATTATTAACAAAGAAAAGTAACATTCAAAGTTACCAAAGAGTTCGATAATCACAAAAATCATCGAATCTCCATTCCATTCCTCGTCCATTCCATCTTTCGTTCGATCGAGTCCATCGTCATCCATCCATTCCATCCGTCCATTCCGTCCATTCCATTCCATTGTCCATCCGGCTTTCAAAGTCCATCCATCCATTTCCATCCGTCCATCCGTCCATTCCTCAGTCTCCTGTTCCTCCATTCCTCCGTCCGTCCGAGTCTTTCCTCCATCCATTCCTTCCTTCCATGTCCTTCCTTTCCTCCATTCCTCCGGAATCCATTCCATTCCATTGTCCAGTCGATCCATCCTTCCTTTCCATTCCATCCGTCCATTTCCTCCTCCATCCATTCCGCCAGTCCATCCATCCATTCCGTCCTCCAGATCATCCGGGTCCTTTCCTTTCCATCCTCCTGTCCATCCGTCCATTCCATCCGTCCATTCCATTTCCTTCTGTTCCTCCATCCGGTCCGGTCCGTCCGTCCATTCCATCCATCCATTCCGTCCTTCCTGTCCTGTCCATTCCTGTCCTTCCTCCTCCGATCTCCATCCGTCCATTCATCCATTCCATTCCTTCCTTCCATTCCATTCGTCTCCTTCCATCCATCCTTCCTCCATTCGTCCATCCTTGTCCATCAGGCTCCATCCGTCCATTCCATTTCCATTCCTTCCATTTCCTCCATTCCTCCATTCCATTCCTTCCATTCCATTCATTCCTTCCTTTCCATTCCATTTATCCATTCCTTCCTTCCTCCATTCCTTCCATTCCTTTCATTCCTTCCTGTTATCCTTCCTTCCTGTCCATTCCTTCCGTTCCATTCCATTCCATTCCTTCCATTCCATTCCTTCCATTCCATCCATCCATTCCATCCTTATCCATCCATCCATCCATTCCTCCTTCCATTCCTTCCATTCCATTCCATTCCATTCCGTCCGGTCCATTCCGTCCGTCCATTCCGGGCTCCATTCCTTTCTTCCATCCGTCCGTCCTTTCCTCCGCTCCATTCCTCCATTCCATCCATTTCCATTCCATTCCATCCATTCCATTCCGTCCATCCATTCCTCCATTCCATTCCGCTCATTCCTCCGGGCTGTCCTTCCTCCATCCATTCCATCCATCCATTCCTCCATTCCTCCATTCCATCCGTCCATTTCCATCCATCCATTCCATCCGTCCGTCCGTCCATTCCTCCGTCCTTCCTCCGTCCCTTTATGCAAATGAGAAGTTTCGATCATGCATGGTAAGAGATGCAATGTGACAAATTAATATATCATGATGATTTAAAATATTTATGATTTGGAATGATGCACATGTTTTTTTTTATGTGTATCATGAATGCTTTAAATGATAAATGTTTGGAATCATGATTAAAATGAAGTGATAAATACTGATTTAATGTTGATTATCATGAATACTTCATTATCATACATTAAAATAAAGTGATAAATATTTTAAAAATAAATGATTTATCATGTTAGATGATTTTATATATTGTGCATGATAAGCTATAAGTGGAGATTGAAATAATATGAATGATGATTTGGAATCATGCATAAATATAAGGTTATTGTTTTGAAAATGTGCATGTTTTAATTTGAAAATATAATGATGCAAATAAGATTGATACTAACCTTTGTCATGATTTAAAATTGATGTAAAGGGTTTTCCTTCTTTTTTGACAATGACAAAGGGAGATAACTAAACTGCACAATTCAGAAGAAATCAAAAATTGCACTTCTCAAAGAGAAGAAATTGCTATCTTGAACATCACTAAAGTGCTATCTTGCAGATCTCCAAGACACACAAATGCAATCATGCAAAATTTGTAATTTTGCACATCATTAAAATTTATGATGCTTTGAGGTGATTATGCATGTTATAAAATTCATAGCTTGCATGATGTAGAACTTAGCTATATTGAACATCGCAGGAATGCTATCTTGCCTATCTCCAGAAGAAGCAAAAAAGTTAACTTGCGCATCTATGAAACTTATATTTCAAGAAGCAAGAGTTGCTTTTCTTGAACATCTCAAAATTAGCTTGCTGGGACCTTAAATTTAGAAATTTTTGCTAAGCTTATAAGTAAACTTGCTATCATACTACCATGATGATGAGCATGTCTTATCTTTATGATTGTATTTGAAAAACTATGGCAAAAATACGTCCCTAATGATTAGGCGTGTTAAAATTATTTTTGAACCTTCTTGATTAAATGATGAATCACTTGATTGGCATAATGATTTTTACACAATTACATGTTGAAAATTATGTACTTGAATACAAAACTTCCATGATAACAAGTATGCTTTTCCTTGATTGTAATTGAATATCTCTAGTAAAATCCTGTCGAATGTATGAAAGTGTCAAATTTCATTTTTCTTTTTTTGATCCTAACAATTGGATTTTCTTACATTATCGTCTTCGAATTTAACAAGCATATGTCATATCAGAAGTTTAATTCACGCCATTTGATTTTTTGACATATGGAATCATCTAACAAATGCACTTATCGTATGAAAATATTTTCGAAAAGAAACATGTTGATGATTCCCTCTTATAAAAAGAGAGATATTTTTACATACAAAGATTTATTTCGCATATCTTAATCCTTACAAAAATGAAGTGTGCTTTAATATCTTATCGATTTGGAACTTCACATATGGCTTTCCTCCTTCATGTAAAAGATAACAAATAAAAGGAAGAAGCAATAAAGCTATCTCTATGTCATGTTTTCCTCGAGATATTTGCATTCTTGGTATCCTGCTCGCTCCTTTGTTGGAAAATGACGCTTGAACCAACTTTGGCATCCTTATATTTAAAATTTTTATATCGTTCTCCTTGTTGTTGATGACAAAGGGGAGAAATATATGAATTGATATGTTTGCTATCACTAATGGTTGCTATCGCGATCTTTGATATATTTGCTATCACTAATGATGATATGGTTGCTATTCTGATGTTGATATGTTTGCTATCACTGATGTTGATATGGTAGCTATCAGCGATGTATGATAAAACCATTCTTGCATCACCAAAAATATATGATTGCTATCATTGCTATGATTAGGCCATGCTTGCATCACCAGTAATAATAGTTGCTATCATTGCTATATGCCTATCCAAAGATAGCAAACAAAATTTACATTGTCTGGTGATATCTTACCATGTGATACAATGCTTGCTAAAATATTGAAATGTGTACATCATTGAAATGATATCAAAATCTTACTTCACAACTTTACATGTCGATATCATGCCATATGATGAAATGCTACAATTGATAAACTTGCAGGGAAAATAGTTGCGTTCACGATATCAAAGCTAACACACAAAGGAAACAAAAATTTGCTAGCTTGCAACATGTTTAAAAGTAGAGTTGCCTTCTTGAATATCTCTAAACTGCTAGCTTGCAAAGCACTAAAATATTGTAACATTCTAACTTACATGTGCTATTATCTTGTATCAAAACAAAACTTGCATATCTAAAAACTTGATAACTTGAATGTTCTAAGCATGATGTAACATTTGCTAAATTTTTTAGCTAAAACTGCATGATGATAAAACTTGATATTATGTTTTTCATGCAATAAGTTAAACTTACATCACAAACACTTGATTGTGGTACTTCTCCTTTTTGTTGATGACAAAGGGAGAGTATGATGACATGACATGTTATGCATATGTTTATGCATATGTTCATGTCGACGTGTTACAAGTATTCAGGATATAGATTGCAATGACTTGAATTCAGTTTGAATTCAAGGTTCTATTAATACAGACATATTGATAAAGGGGAGTTTGTTTAAACTCGAGTTAAGTTAACTCCGTCATCATAGTTGTCATCATAAAGGGGGAGATTGTTGAATCTCAGATTTTGATGATGAAACTGCTTGATATATGTTTATGATTTAATCTGTGTTTTGAGTGATGTGAGGTTCTTCGGTCAGGAGTGAGATAATTAAAGCGAAAAAATCATGTTGTTAGGAGGAACATGTCGGCGATTGACGTTAGGCGGTGAATCGGTCGGCGTATCGATAGAAGGCCGGGCCGTGGACTCGCATCGCCAAGAAGAGCGGGTATTGTGCCAAGGATATCGGAGTTAAGTGAGTCAATCGGCGATTGGGCAATAGGTCGAGGAGAGGATCGCCAAGAAGAATCACGGCGTCGAGGGACCAATGACATGCTTAGGACAACTTGGGTTAAATTGCTTAGGATTAATTGTTCTCGAACAAGTTTTGTTTTTAATTGTGCAGGATTAACTATGATACCCATGAAGTCATAAAGCTAAACAAAGTGTAGTCCGAGTCCAAAGGATTTGTTCTTGAGTTCGAGAGTTCGAGTTCGAAGTCCGAAAGGTCATCCGGGAATACTACCAGCTCGTAGAAAGATTGAGCTTCAAGAAGCTCATTGGAACTTCAGCTAAAGATCAAGTCGTGAAGTCTGTATTTGCTTGCCGAGTGCGCAGAATGGTTCGAGTTCATGGAAGACCATTTGGAAGTTTGCCTAAGCTTCGCCGGGAAGAAGTGTGACTTAGGACTTTGTAATAGCATAGAAAACGTCTTTAAATTCAAAGTTAGCACGTTAATTAGGGATTTAGGGATTAGGTGGTAATCCCATAACCCAAGTAGGGGCCAATTAGGCTCAAGTTAGGACTGGTTTGGGCCAAGTTTGGAGCCAAACCAAGTGAGCTGAATTAGTAAAAAGGTGGCACCGCCGTGGTTGGAGGTGGCACCACCTGTGATATGTCTCCATGACTGGGTGGTGCAACCATCCCGGTAAAGAGGTGCAAAGCACCAGGGCTCAGTCTTCCGAGCTCTGCCAGGCGGTGCAACCTCTCTGGGGCCAGCGATTACAACCGCACGAAGCTTCGATCTTCTAGCTCGGGCGGTGTAGCCGGCGACGAGGTGGCACCAGGCTCGGGTCTTCGAGGCTTTGCCATGTGCAACCTCTCGATCAAGAGGTGCAATCACTTTGATCGAATTCGGGGATTTGATTGACGATCGTTTTGAGCTCCAAATTTGAACTGGGTTGGGGTCTATAAATACTCCACCCATTCAGCACTGAAAGCACAGCACATACACTCCAGAAATCTTGCTGTCTTTTTGTGTTTCTTAGAGCTCAAAACTGCTAGTTCCTCCTTCTATTCTTCAAGTTTGAATTAAAGAGAGGAGAAAACTTCTGTAAGGGTTGTCTCTGAGCCCATCAAAAAGTGAAACTGTAAGGGCAGTTGGCCTTCCATGCCCATTGAAGGAAGGCAGCTAGTTGACGCCGGTGACCTCGGCTGAGGAGGAAGCCAAAGTGGAGTAGGTCAAGACTGACCCGAACCACTCTCTAAATCTCTGGTTTGTTTTTTATTTCAGTACCTTATCATTACTGCAAAACCTCCTACATAACTATTGCTCCTCTGCGCCTTTCTGGAATAAAGTTCTAAGTGCTGACCTTTTTCGGTCTGCATTCAGGCGTAAATCTGTGTTTTCAAATCCACGATCAGCTTTACGTTTTGTGTTTTGATTCTGCAAAACTATCTTCGCGCTTTTATGAACTAGTTTCTAAGTTTAGATCCATTTGAAACTGTTTTAAGCGTAAAACTCGCGTTTTAAAACTCGTTTAAGCGTAAACTCCATAAACTGTGTTTAAACATAAAACTGTGTTTAGGCGTAAACTTCTTTTAAACGTTTAGGATAAAAACTGCGTTTAAACGTAAACTGTAAAACTGTGTTTAAACATAAAACTGTGTTTTAGGCGTAAACTTCTTTTTTAAGCGTTTGGAAAGGTTAAAACTGCGTTTGAACAAACTGCATAAAACCGCGTTTAGGCGTAAACTGAGTTTAAGGCGTAAAACTGTGTTTAGGCATAAACCTCGCATAAACTGTGTTTAGACATAAAACTGTCTTTTTTGACGTGAAAACTACTTTTAGGCGCCAAACGCGTTTTTGATAAAACTAGTTTGAGGCGTAAATGAGGTTTAGGCCCATAAAAGCCTGCGTTTAGATGTAAACTGTGTTTAGGCATAAAACCGCGTTTAGGCGAAACTATATTTAGGCCCTATAAACTCAGTTTAGGCGTA
>UBIG03000150.1:0-11296 GCA_900464855.2 Musa schizocarpa
ACTGTCGTCCTCGATTCTGGAGTGTACCTATAGTCCCTCGTCCATCTAATATACGAGGCGTATGCTCAGGCATGGTGTTGTCAAACCCTGCAGTTTCTTCTCAGTCTCGCTCTGTCAGTTCTCGACTCTTTCTCTCACCCAATGATACGGCAGGGATTTGTTTTGAATAAGAACACATGGGATATTCCTCTCATGACGGTGAAGTGGGATGATCCTCCATCGACACTCAATCTCAGAAGGGGATTTACTACCACTCTCAAATGACCGGTTGTACTAGATGCAGGACAGTCAAACCTATAAGTCTGGTATCAAAGAGTGGAGAATCATGGGACATCCTTGGTGTCTCAAGTTCAAGGACACGATAGACCTAGGCTGGGACGGAATCGCTGCCCGACAATAAGGCATCATCAACCATCCAACATTCCGTGGCGGATCAATCAAGGAACTGGTCTTCCAATGAGCACTGTATTGTATCCCAAGTGTCCCTACACGGCGATATGCATCAACCATCTATCATATGGACGGGTATAAGACTTTTGCCCGTCTGCATCGAGTTATCCCGAATGTAACTCCAGAGTGGATTATTTAGGATATGTGTTTAAAGGTGAATTCGATTCTTACTATCGTGATTCATGCGATCCGATTCCCATTGCACAAATCCGGGACATCACAATATATGCATGCATTTATACAATAGTTATAAAGTGATATATGTCAAAAATATAATAAGTAAAAAGATTCCAATATTAAGTCACACGTGCATCATCAAAATCGATCCTGTGCTTCTGCTGCACCTTTATGACTAGTGTTTTGAATTTGACCTAAAGCCAATCACCCTGTGTAAATGATCCCCATGGGACCTGGACACTCAAAAACAAATGCGGACAGCGGCCATGTTGGTGGTCGCATCATTATCTCGGATGGAACTTTTCCACTATTTAAGGCATTTCCTGGGGTAGCTATCTTCTCCGATAAGGTGGAACCTTCTAACATGCTAGATTTCTCATTTAGACCGGACCACTTTGTGACAATAACGCCTTGTTTATTTAACATAGGGAGATGCTCTTTCATAGCACGCAAGACGACTCCCAAATCGGTGATACTTTCACCTAAACTCTTGTCAGACATCCGATGCAAAATGTACCTGCCTCTCAGGGTTTAGTCTGAAGTGGCATTTGCTTGGAACTCTTCCAAACACACGCTCCTCCATTTAAGGTGTACATTCTGAATTCGACTTGCTATCATCACATCAAACCGAACTTGAGTCGGTGTAGCCTTCAAACTTAAGACTATTACCTCCATATACTAGTAAAGATCCCAGTCCTTTTCAAGTGTACTTAAGGATACACTTTATCATTTTCCAAAGGTCCGCTCTGATCCGGATCTCGAGTACCTGCTTATTTTCGAGGCTGCTACTTGTGCCTAGTACATAGTGGCCTCTTGTTACATGATAGACCTGCCATTGAGGCATAAGGTATACGCATCCACTGCCTTTCTTTTCAGAGTCTTTGGGGACATACCAAAGAGAAAGTTATATCCCATGTCTCTCTGTATGAGACCTCTTGAATTTTTTCATGCCATGCCAAACTTTTGACAAATGGTTTCTATAAACGGATGGGACAAGCCAAGCATCCTTGGATCTATCTCTATAGATTAATCCCCCCAAAAATATAGGATGCTTCCCCTAAGTCCTTCATGGAGAAGTGTCTAGATAAATGAAGTTTTACTATGGATAACATTCCTATGTCATTCCTTAATCGGGATGTCATCCACATACAACACCAAAAGGTGATAGCGCTCCCACTCACCTTCTGTATTAAGGCTCATCTTCATTCTTAATAAGTCATGCAAGATCTGATTGCTTCATCAAATCTTATGTTCCAACTCCGGGAAGATTGCTTTAATCCATAAATGGATCTAAGCAAAGCCTACACCTTATTTCGACAGTTCTTGGACACGATCCCTCGGGTTGCATCATATATACCTCCTCCTCGAGGTTCCCATTGAGGAATGTGGTTTTCACATCCATTCGCGGATCTCATAATCATAGTATTCTGCAATAGCCAATAGAATTTGGATGGATTTTAGCATTGCTGCGTGAGAAGGTTTAATCATAGTCAACACTTGCCTTTTGACGATACCCTTAGCCACTAGCCTTTGCTTTTATAGGTCTTTACCTCCATCTACCCCGATTTTTTCTTAAAGATCCACTTGCAACCGATGGGTACAATATTTTGGGAAGAACAACTAGGTTCCAAACCTTATTGGAGTACATAGAATCCATCAGAATTCAGAATTCGCCATGAGTCTATACTCATAATAGCCTCCTCCTCGTAGGTCACGAGGATCAATATTTCCTATATCTCCTCTTAATATGTCCCACATATCTCTCAGAGGATGGGATACTCTATCAGACCCATTAAAAGTTGAAACTTGTGTATTAGGTACCTGAACGCATTCCCTGTCAGAGTGGTTTTGAGCTTGGTTTCTCAACCTCGCTCCACTTATCATTCTCCCCACTCTTGCGCTAAGAATGTGTTCCTTTCAAGTGAACTGTTTCTTCTTAGCTACAAAGACCTTTTGGTCCTCGAGATGATAAAATAAAACCCACAAGTTTCTTTGGGTATCCCACAAATTTGCATTGCTTTTGTCCTTGATTCTAACTTTATTTGGTTTGTGTCTTTTAACGTAATGGGCAACCCCAATCTTAATAACCTTAAGATCAAGCTTCCTTCCATATCTCATATGTGTAGACACTAACAATTTAGTTGGAACTCTTATTTAGAAGGTAAGCCAGCGGTTTCTAGGCAGGATCGTGTAATGAGAGATGGGTAAATTAGATTAAAACTCATCATAGTTACCATATCTAATAATGTCTGATTTCTTTCTGTAGACACCATTGAAATGATTATGGAGATTGTCCATTTGGATAATATATAGTGCCTGAGGCGGTGAACTCTTGCTATTTTAACTCACCTCCTCAGTCGGTGAAGGTTTTGATCTCTTTTCGGTTTCCCTGGTTTCTTATATTCTTTAATTTCTCAAAGGTTCGGACTCTAGTAATTATACATATATCCAAATCTTGGTAAATCATTAACAAAAGTAGATAACCTCAATGGCATGAGGTTGACATGGGTCCACGCCATCACTCATGTGAGTTCCAACAAGTGTCTCCTCAGTTCCACTAAATGGAGAGTTGGTCGTTTTAATGCCAAGGCTCACAAGGATTGCATATGACATAATTGAATGGATCTAGATATCCATCATTTAACAAATTTTGAATCTTCTTTTCATGGATGTGGCCCTAGCTACAATGCCACAAAGAGATGCCTTTGTTCAAACTCATCATTTCCTTTTTGGACATATTTTACATTCATGATATGTGGAGTGGTGTCTAATATACTAGAAACCATTATCCAATGTTCTCTTCAGGATGATCTTTATCATAATATCGAACAACCATTGTTCTCAAAAATAATTTATGTCCACTAATTGTTAAATATGAAATGGAGATAATGTTTTTGATAATAGAAGGAACAAAAACATGCATCTAATGTAATAAAGTCTAATTAGGGTAGATGGGCTTGCATTCTCAACAGCTACTTTACTAAAGAACCTTTTTAAGCTCCATTACCCATCTCGAGGTCCATCTCTAGCCTCTCTCTTAGTCTCTAGCTCTTCACAGAACTCCCAGGCAATTGTATATATGATGATGAAAAGCATACCTGAGATGCCATGTTATGTTATCATAGTACCATTGGGCAATGGAGACTCTGGGATCATGAATATTTTGGCTTAATCAAGCTTTTGTTTTACCCTTTCTTCAAGGGTACTCTCAGCAGTTTCTCTTCCGGTGCTATCTCAAGTTTTGTTTGGCCTTTCTTCCAATTTTCTTTGGATTCTCTTCGGTGCCCATCTTTACCATGCCATTGGAAGCACTGCCTTGTCCTTTTAGTCTTTCTTAGCAACCTTTGCTTTACTGGTTTGACCTTGCCCTTTCCTCTAAAGGGACCTTTCTTTCCCTTTTTCTTTTGTCTCACGGTGTAGAACTTGGCTTCTCTTTTCTTAATAGTACTCTCACCTCCCTCAACATATTGAAGCTACAGGGAGAGTCACTTAAACTGTTCATATTAAAATTCATTATGAACTGTGGAAAAGAATCAGGTAGGTGAAGCACAATGTCCACACAAGTTATCTTCTGGGACCATTCCTAGACCTATGAGTTCCTCTATCCCTCCGTCATCTTTAGACATGGTTCACAGGTGTCCCCTCGGAATATCCTAAGCTTAAGAGAATGTAGATATTCCATATAGAATGATCCTTCGATTCCCTCAAATTAATTTGCGGACATGTGGGAGAATGATCATCCATCTTTTCATGTTGTCTCAGAACTCCTGAGTCCATAGAGCCCAACATATAGCACTTGAGCAAGATTTAAGGTCATCAATGTACTTCCGTGGCGGCGATCTCATCCTCGTTTGCCCCTTCTTGGTGCTAGCATCACTATATCAAGGACGCATTGCCAGTTTTCTCATTTGTGAAAACTGAATTCTCAAGTTCTGGACCAATCCATTATAATTTGGACTGATGGTAGGTTGACATCAAGTATGCTAGTAAAGGATTTGCGGCGACATTTTCTCAAAATAATCATTAGAAATGAATAACATACAGATTTTGTAAAGAAATAAAACTATCCAAGATGTGGACTTCTATCTTAATATGCTCCAACTATTTTACTAACGAGTCCTTGACACCTATTCCTCAAAAACTGGAAGTGAAATCCGGGAACTTCTAAGGGGAGATCGGATCAAAGATCTTTATGTAACCTCAGGACTGATAATCATACTTAAACTTCCAAAAGGTGGTAACTCTTGTGATCAACTCTGGTGATTCCCATCTGTTGACCTCCGAATCCACCATGGCCTCGAGGGACTTCGACAAACCATGATATGGTTAAAAGTCAACACCTTCATTACAAATTTTAGCCCATTTGATGCATATACCCTCGAGGGACTCGACCAAGTGCATACCATGCCCTCGGACCGGGTACGACGCTCTCATACCATTAAGATAGAATTTTAATCGCGATATATAGTGATCTCAGAGGGACTACGATAATTTAACCTATCTTAGAGAATGGGTTCCCACTTATAATGATGGAAGGCTTTGGGTCAAATCTAATTACCTCACGTTCACAGGCTTAATATTAGCCAGAGATGTTTGCATAGATTTGGTCTCTAATATGACATGGTCACACACATATACAAATTTATATATCTACATCGATGCAAATATATATACATATCAGTACGTGTATAGCAATACACCCGATGGATCATGGACTTCATTAACCTAATATGAGTTAGGCCCGGAGCCATTAGGCCTAATCACTCATCAAAGATCTATATTGCAATGGTGCATCTCCATGCCCTGTGATCGTCCATTTAAGTCCTTTTGTGGTTCCGTCGACATCTTGATGCATCTTCATGCATCACGATCTCGCCAGATCTCGTGGGTCCCTTATCGCATCATGTTCCGTTGTTCCTCTCATGTGATTACAATTTAATTAATCATAGGTACGCATGCCAGACAATAAGCGAAATATAATGGAGGTTCGGGGACCTCTAATAATAATCACCGAATGCATGAACCACGATCCATGATCATTCGTCACATCATACATCACATGTATAAATAATCATTATCATGTTGGACTACTAGATAATAATAAAAAATAATAATAATCAACTAAACCTTATAAATAATGAACACGGTCCCCTGAGGCACAGCGGCACACGAGATCGAGGGCAAGATTCGCTTTCGCCCTTCTCTTGTTTTTTTGTGTCAACATTTTTTGGCGTCAAAAAATTCTTCCTAAACACAACACACCGCAGGTTCAAAACCAATCATTTGCACGAGCAACCTAGCTCGATACCACAGTTGGGAAATCTTTGGGCGCACATCATGTGTAATCGGAAGAATAAGAAAAATAAAATCCCCGATTCCCAAAGAGATGTTAGGTAGTCAAAGAAGATGGTATGCAAAAACATGGCTGTGTAAGCTACGTATAGAGTAGATTGTGTTACCTAGGGGAGATCGTGTATCCTGTTTCCCTTAGGATCCTTAGGAGAGAGGGTGAAGGAGGTCAAGCCGCCCCTCCTATCTGGCGGTGATCCACATGTGGGATTGCGACGCCCTCAAAACTCAAACCTACTTTGAGGTGGAGATGGAGAGGAGAATAGGAAAAAGGCAAACCAAAGCTCTCTCAGCCCATGGGCTCTCAATCCCTCCTATTTATAGAGGTCCCCTGTCAAACCCTAATGGGTCCTCCCTAGTGGGTGATTGGATCATCCAACAAGACAAGGGCTCGTCAGGATATCTCATATAGAACCTCTATTCATCATAATGCTACCATATGTGTGTGACCCTCTAGGCCCAATATCAGCTGGCCGTGATACACCGCCGAACTCCTTCCAACCGGTGAATATTATCCTAAGCAATAATTCCTTGACTATTGACAATGGGCGTCTTTAGCCACGGAAAGTAGTCCCAAAACGTCTGAGGGAATCAATCCATTGGACACCTGCGTCTCGATTCTGTGTACCAATAGTCCCTCATCCATCTAATATACGGTAGATCGATGTCGAGCATGGTGTTGTTGGAACTACGGTTTCTTCTCAAGTCTTGCTATAATCGATTCTCAGGAGAACTCTTTCTCTCTCAACCCAAATGACCAGGGTGGCGGGTTTGTCTCGAGCAAGAACACATGGGATATTCCTCTCATGACGCCTAGAGTGGATGTTCCTCTATCATTACTCAATAGCCCTCGTAAAGGTCATTACCACTCCAATGACCATTTGTACTAGATCTTGGGGACAGCCAAACCTATAAGTCGGTATCAAAGAGTGGAGCACTCATAGGACATCCTTGGTGTCTCAAGTCTAGGACCGGATACACCACTAGGACCACGGGAATAAACTCTTTGATAATAAAGGCATCATCAACCATCAACATTTAAGTAGCGGATCATCCAGTGAACTCATTCTCCAATGAGCATGTATTGTATCCCTAGTATCCCTCTGAAACAACTATGAGACCAATTGATCCATCATATGGATGGGTATACAGTGACACGGTCTGTCAGGTTATCATGATATCCTCTCGGTAACCTATGACTAGGATTATTTAGGATATGTGTTTAAAGGTGAATCGATCTCACTATCGTGATCTCATCACGATTCGATTCCATTACACAAATTCAAGGACATCACAATATATGTAAGCATTTATGCAATAGTTATAAAGTGATATATGCTAAAATATAATAAAGCAAAAGATTCTATATTAAGTCACATGTGCCATCACTCACGTGATTGGCTTGCCAGGCATCTATGACTAGCACGGTTGACGATTGCCGACCTCTTCTCTCTCTCTTTTTTTTTTCTTTTTTGAGATGAAGAACTACAGTGAGAACATCGGGGGTCGCTGCTCTAATACCAAATGATAAGACCCGAAGTTCTTATCGTGGAAGAAAGGGGAGAAAAGGGAATTATAATGATCGCTTCGAGGTGATCGACCTTCTTGATGGCTTCGAGGGGATTGGCCCTCCTTGATCACTTCGCGGGGATTGGCCCTCCTTGATCACTTCAAGGAGATCGACCTCCTAGGGTTTGTCCATAGAGTGGAATAACATTTCATTGATTGATTGATTGATTTTTAAAAGAAAGGGTTACATCACTATTTATAGAGTTCCACCTAGAGTCCACTAGGACTTAGACTTTTAATAATAAATAAATATTAAATAAATCTCAACTTGACTCTAACTGAACTCAATAAACAACTGAACTAAACAAATTCAATAAACATTTTTTAAAGCTCAGAAAAAGTGTCCTAACAGTTATCATTCCCTTTTCCCCTCGAAGTGATCAAGGAGATCCGATTCCCTCGTAGCGATCAAGGAGGTCGATCCCCTCGAAGCGATCATTATCATTCCCTTTTCCCCATTTTCTTCAAGTTCTTCCCTTTCTTTCATGATAAGACCTTAGGGTCTTATCACTTGCCTGGTTTACCTCCAAATAGAGAGGATGAATTTGTAATTGATTTGATCCCCAAGACAATCCCAATATCTAAGCCTCCCTATAGAATGGCACCACTCGAGCTAGAGGAATTGATGAATCAACTATAAGAACTATTAGATAAGGGTTTCATTCGACCTAGTGTTTCACCATGGGGTGCTCCGGTGTAATTAGTTATAGACAGTTGAATCAAGTGACCATCAAAAACAAGTATGCACTACCCAGAATTGATGATTTGTTTGATCAATTGCAGAGTGCACAAGTATTTTCCAAGATTGATTTGAGGTCAGATTACTATCAGTTGAAGATCAAGGAGGATATTCCAAAAATAGCTTTTAGAACTCGATATGGTCACTATGAATTCTTAGTAATGCCTTTTGGTTTGACTAATGCCCCTATAGCTTTTATGGAATTCATGAATAAGATATTTCAGCCACTCTTGGATGACTATGTAATTATATTCATTAATGACATATTAGTGTATTTAAGGAGTAATCAGGAGCATGAGGAACACTTAAGAAATGTATTGTCCATACTAAGAGAAAAGAAGTTGTATGCAAAGTTCAGCAAATGTGAATTTTGGTTGAATGAAATTACTTTTTTAGGCCATGTGATTTCAAGTATTTGTTGATCCAAAGAAAGTGAAAGCTATAGTTAAGTGGGAAGTACCAACAAATGTGATGGAAGTTAGAAGCTTTTTGGGCATGGGAGGTTATTATAGGAGATTTGTGGAGAGATTCTTGTGAATTGCTCAACCTCTCACCAAACTCACTCAAAAGAATGTGAAATTTATATGAGGTGATGATTATGAGCAAAGTTTTCAAGAGTTAAAAATAAGATTGACTAGTGCCCCGATTCTCACTATTCAAAGTGGTAACGAGGGATTTATAGTTTATACCGATGCTTCAAGAAAGGGCCTTGGATGTATTTTGATGTAAGAAGGAAAAGTGATTGCTTATGCTTCTAGGCAACTAAAAAGCTATGAACTAAATTATCCAACTCATGATTTGGAATTGGCAACGATTGTTTTTTCTCTAAAGATTTGGAGGCATTACTTGTATGGGTGAACATTTGAAATCTTTACTGATCACAAGAGTTTAAAGTATATTTTAACTCAAAAAAAGTTAAACATGAGACAACCAAGATAGATAAAACTTCTAAAGGATTATGATTGTACCATTCGTTATCACCTAGGTAAAGCTAATGTTATAGCTGATGCACTTAGTAGAAAATCTACAAGTTTTATGGCGACGTTGGTTGTGAAGCAATGGAAGTTATTAGAAGAAAATTATGATTTGAATATTATGACAAAAGGACAAGACTCAATGATATTAATGGCCTCCATCCAAGTGGAATCTGATTTTATTCAACAAATTAAAGGACAACTACGAGATCGACGCTTAATCTACTTAAGGAATGAAGTAGAAAAGGGATTGAAACTGAATTTTCAGGTTTCAAAGGATGGCCTATTGAGATTTAGGGATAGAATATGTGTTCCAAATAACCCAGATATCAAAAATCAAATCCTGATGGAAGGTCATAATTCAAAGTACACTATGCATCTGGGTAGCATTAAAATGTACAAAGATCTCCAAAGTCATTATTGGTGGGAAGGCATGAACAAGGAGATTGCAATATATGTTTCAAAGTGTTTGACTTATTAACAAATCAAAGCAGAGCACCAAAGACCTAGAGGTTTGTTGCAACCTTTAGATATTCCTTAATGGAAAAGGGAATGTGTTACCATGGTTTTTGTTTCAGGACTACCTCGAACTTCTAGAAAGCATGATGCCATTTGGGTTAACATTGATAGGTTAATGAAATCTGCACATTTCTTACTGATCAATATGACTTATTCTCTTGATAGGCTTACAGATTTATATATCAATGAAATAGTAATACTTCATGACATTCCAAAGGAGATCATCTCTAATAGAGACTCCAGATGTCTATCTAGATTCTAGAGAAGGTTACAAGAATCTATGGGTACTAAAGTCAAGTTTAGCACTACTTATCATCGTCAATATGATGGTCAATCAGAAAGAGTCATTCAAACACTTGAGGATTTGCTTAGAGCCTATGTTATGGATTAGAAAGGTGAATGAGATAAAGATGTATCTCCTATTGAGTTTACTTATAATAATAGTTATCATTCAAGTATTCGGATGGCTTCCTATTAAGCTTCATATGGGCGATAAAAAAAAAGTGTATCTCCTATTCAGTTGTGAAGGAGTTGATGACAGAAAGTTATTAGCACTAAAAAAAATATAAGAGACTACCGAGAAAATTTAAGTTATAAGAAAAAGGTTAAAGACTGCTAAGAATCGTCAAAAGAGTTATGCTGATAACAAAAGATGAGATATTGTGTTTCAAGTCAGGGATTTTGTATTCCTGAAAGTCTCCCCTTCTAAAAGAGTTGTAAGATTTGGGAAGAAAGGAAAGTTAAGCCCAAGATTTATTTGACCTTTTAAGTTTCTTGAGTGGGTTGGTTATGTCATTTACAAGATTGCCTTACCACCATCGTTGTGCCATATCTATGATATATTTCATGTTTTAATGATCAGAAAGTATATACTTGATCCCTCTCATATCATTAAGTATTAGCCAATGGTGATTGATAAAGATTTATCTTATGTGGAAGGGCCCACTCAGATTGTTGATAAGAAGAAAAAGATCTTAAGAAATTGAGTCATCCCTCTAGTTAAAGTGATATGGAGATATCATTCTGGAGAGGAAACAACATGGGAGCTTGAGGAAGAAATGAAGAAAACTTATCCTCATCTTTTAGTCGAATGAGGTATGATAAATTTAGATGACTAAATTCTTTTTTTAAGGAGGGGAGAGTGTAACATCCCCCATTTTTGAAAATTCTATAGATGCTTGTTTGTAAATATGAGGATTAGCTAATAATTATTTTGTATTAAATAATTTTATATTAGAAGTTTATGGCTAGGGACCTAAATAAGAATATTTGAAATTTGATATGATTTATGAAAGATTCAGATTTAAGTTAAAAAAGAAATTGTGGACATGTGTCACTAGCTAACCTAAGGTTTGTGCCACCTATGTTTGTTTTAAGGATGACACATAGGCTTCTTTCATACATGCTTGCCACCTTGCAAGTCATGTATTAGCTAAACCTAATACAATTAGAGAAGAAACTAGAGGGGGAAAACTTAGCTGCAACCAGTGTGGGTTTGAGAAGAGAAGGGACGAAGAAG
>UBIG03000151.1:0-11038 GCA_900464855.2 Musa schizocarpa
AAACTTGGCGTTAATGGTTAATAAATTGCTTAAGATGTGTTTTTGTTATGCGGATTCTAGTTCACTTGCAATTAGGATTAGGATTAAGAAGATAGCCTATATCAGTTGGGGGGGCCAAGCTGGGGCCAAAAGTCGAGGAGTTGGTTTGGGCTAAAAAGCCAAAAAAACCAAGTGAACGGAGGCGAGGCGGTGGCACCTTCCAGTGATGACACCCTCTGAGCTGGTGTTGGCATTTTTTTCCATGCGAGCATGGGCGGTGGCACCTCCATCAGGGGGAACAAGAGGATTTTAATTTTGGGCCCAAATTTTTGGGTCAAAGTGAAATCCTCTTGAAGACCCTATAAATACCCCTCAAATCTCATTTGAGATCACAACCTTTTGAGCAACAAGAGTTTGAGAGAAAGATCTTAGAAAAGTGTTAGCTTGCTTTCGTTTCAATTTGCTGATGTTCACCTCATCTCTTCGAGAAATCTGTAAAGTGAACTGCTTGTAAAGAGTTGTAAGAAATTATTTACCCTTCATTTCAAAGCTTGCTAGTGGAAGGTGGGAGCCTCATCCGAAGAGGGGCCTCACAAGTGGAGTAGGTCATTTGACCCGAACCACTCTAACTTTTTCGGCGTGATCTGTGGTTTGCGTTTCATTATTGTTATTTATATTTTTTGCAAATCTTCTTATATGCTCTAGTTCCTTATTACTTTTTTTTTTGCTGCATATTTAAGAATAAACTTTCAAGTTTAAACTTGTCAAGTTCTGCTCTCTTCATACGAAAGATTTTTCTGAAAACCCAATTTTTTATCCATGCACTAATTCACCCCCCCTCTTAGTCTTTGCTCAGATCCTAACAAAGCGTGCATGTGCCTTTTCAAGACAATAAACAAAAGAACAAATCTCTCACAAATATATTCAGATTTGGAATGAAATAAAAACAAGAGTGTACAGGAATTTCCAGGCAATCATATTTAGCTCAAATCCAATAAGAAGGTTAAAGCAATTCAAATATCCAAAGGCGAGACAGAATATGAAATGGATAAAAGCTTCGATTTGGACAGAATTCCAGTGGCACATCAAACAAATACTTCAGAATATCAATTATGCTCCAATTACCCATAAGAAAACTATGATCAAACCATATATCAATCTATATTCTGATGGAACAAATTTCATACGAAACAGGGTTCCCCACGGAGTTACCTTTGATTTGGTAACACAAGGTCAAAAGCACAATCACTGGTTTGCAGAATTTATAGGGTCAGATTCAACAGACAGCCAAGGGTGGCAATTTGAAATCCAAAATTTTTCAAACTATAAGTCAAAAGAAATATTTTTCAAGTTTGGTTTCAAATAAAATCAGTTTGGTACAATTCAGAATTTTCAACAGGAGTTATAGGCATTTTAGTTTCGACAGGTCAGAAATCTTGAACACTGTTTTACAGCGTCTATAGGCTCAATTGAATCAGATGTTTGGGTAAGTATTCGGTGTCAAAATCTACAAAATCAGTGTCAACAGGGAAGATATAAAGTCTAATTTTCAAACAAAATAGTTCCTGCCCGAATTCACATTTTGTACTAAAACTTATAGCTGAAAAAAAAGTGTATAGGGGGGGTCAGTTTACCGAAAAAGACTTCAAAATCCATGGTTCTATGTCAAAGAGAACATATCAGTTTCTAAATAGACATCCTTCAATTTATTTTGATTCAACATAAAAACAGAGACTAAAATTCTATAGGATGGGGTTAGAACACTTGCCTTTGAAATTTTTTGACCAATTGAGAAAGATTGAGCAAGAAAACTTAAAAGCCCCAATTTCTTCTTCCTCTTCTTCTTCTTCTTCTTTCTTTTCTTTCCCAGATCATCCACGCAGCTGCCTTCTCTGCTTCCTTAAGAACGAAGGCAGAGGCTCAGCGGTTGAGTTTGTATTTTTGTATATTTTACAGTTTAGTCCTTGGATTTATCATATTCTGATTAGGTCCTTAGGGTTTACATATAGGTCCTCAGATTTTTGTTTTAACAAATCCTCAACTCTTATGAATAAGTTCTCAGATTCATACTTTGACTTTTTTATCAAATTTAAAATAGATACATACATTAGAACTAGAAACTTATCGAAAATTGAAATGGGGATGTTACACTCCCAATGTGGTATATGTGTTTGAGATTTTGAAAAAAGTCACATTAGGCTATGTCAAATTGCGTTTGGGTCATGACTGTAGAGAATCAGGAAGCAGAACATTAATTCTTGCTCGACCCTAAGGTTTTAATGTTTTTTTTTATAGGAAGGACGTTTTTTTGGGTACCCATTTGCTCTTGGGTGCCTCACTAATAGATCTAAATTTTCTATCATGTTGCATAGAATTTGTCATGGTTCCTTTAGGAACCCAAATCAATTGTTTGGACTAAATTTCCTGAATGGACAATAATGTGTCCTATGTCGAACTTGCAACAAAAGTTGCATTTGCTTTGATGTCTAACATGTAAGATGGGGCCCTTTTCACGAAGGTAGTTGGATTTTGGTGAGGACTCTCACAAATCCAATCCCACTTCTTTTAGTAACATGACCCTTGTTTGTAAGGATCATGTTTAATGACTGCTGCCAACCTCAATTTCTTCAAGGTGTCCTTAAGTAGCAAGTTTTCTTTTTTGAAACGTTTTTTAGATCATGACATTTGATACATGAATTTAAACTATCATGATATTCAATTTTTAACTTATTAAAATCACAAGTAAGACTATCATGCTCCTTTTTTTAGCAATTTGTATTTTCTATTGATAATCTTGCATTCATCAAATAAGTCATGGAAGGCATTTAATAATTCATGAAAGATAAATCAACATCTAATAAATTCGTTACCTCCTCTCAGATGGCCATTAAAGGCGTAATGAGCAACTTGCTCGGTGTTGGACTCCTCTTCTTGAGGATGCTTAAGTCATCCCATGTTGCTTGAAGAGCCTTCTTCTTTGATGTTCTTCTTTTGACTTTGGGGACAATCACTCTTGTAGTGTCGGCTTTTTTACATTCATGCAGATCACTTGGTCCTTCTTGGGTTCAAGTTTTTTTTTTAGCATCATTCTTAAACTTGTTTCTTTTGAAGAATTTCTTAAACTTTCTTGTTAAAAGTGCCAAGTCATCATCTGATCCTCATCACTTGAGTTTTCTCTCAAGTGGCATTCAGAAAGTTTTAAGTGCCATATCCTTCTGTTCTTTGGAAGGATGTCTTCTTAACTCTTCATGAGCTTTGCAAGTCATCTCATGGGTCATTAATGACCCGATTAGTTCTTCAAGAGGGAAGTTCTTTGAGATCTTTTGCCTCTTGAATAGCAGTGACTTTAGGATCCCAACTTTTAGGAAGGGATCTTAGTATCTTATTCTGAGTTCAAAATCGAAAAACTTTTTTCCGGAGTCCTTTTAGACCGTTGGCGACATCAGTGAAGCTTGGTAAACATTATATCGCCAATGGTTTCATTTCGGTTTCATTCGAAAAAGTTCAAAAGAATGCAACAATAGATTGATTTTTGACTCTTTCCTCTACTTGTGCCCTCGTGGGTCACTTCAAGTGTGTGCTAAATATCAAATGCAGTTTAGCTTGAAGTTGAAACACGATTAAACTTATTTTTTATCAAGTCATAAAATAAGGCATTCATAGCCTTTGCATTAAGCGAAAAGCCTTCTTTTCCAATTCATTCCAATCGATCATTGGAAGAAGACTTTGAAAATCCGTTTTCAACAAGGTTCCACAGTTCAAAATCCATAGAGATAAGAAAAGATCCTCATTGGTCTTCCGGTAGGTGTAGTCCGTTCCCTTTGAACATGGGTGGACATGTAATAGAATGCCCCTCTTGGTTTTGATGTCGCCATCTCTCTTGGGTTTTAATCCGTTAGAAGTTAACCTTGCTTTCGATACCAATTGTTAGGATCGAGAGAGCACTAAAGAGGGTGAATTAGTGCAGCGGGAAAACTTTCTGCGATTAAAACCGAAAGCTTCGTTTGAATGACAAGGACAACTCTGTATGAGAGTTGATACTAAGCAAGGTTTTCAATCAATCTATCACGGGCGGTTTGTAGCAATGATGAAAACCAGAATATCGGCATAAACTGAAATCCGATGTTGATAGAAGAAATAGATTTACGTCTAAGTAATCGATTAAAGTAAATCACTTGTTTAGACAGAAGTATAAAGACAGTGTGCTGCTATTGTACAGCTCAAAAAGTAATCTGCAAAAAAGCAGATTTCGTCTAAACATGAATTCGTCTAAGCGCCAAATTCGTCTAAACACAGATTTCGTCTAAACTTTGAAACTTCGTTTGTAAAAAATGAAGGCAGTATGCAGTTGAAATCAAGATATAAGCGTAAACTGAAATCTGATGATTTATGCGAGGAAAGCTGATTTACGTCTAAATGCAGTTTTCGTCTAGCGCAATTTTGCATTTTAAACCCAGTTTTTTCGTCTAAAGCGCGTTTTTCGTCTAAGCGTAGTTTTTCGTCTAAAAGCGCAGTTTTCGTCTAAGCGTATTTTCGTCTAAATGCAGTTTTCGTCTAAGCAGTTTTTTTTTTTGGTAAGTAAAAGTAAATTGATTATGTGTAAAGTTTCTACAAATAGCTTTATCTATACAAGTCATAGACAAAGCCATATGTAACTCATAGAGTCGAATCGATAGTTATGACTACACATGTTGTAGACTATAACTCTAATTATAATCAAAATAGAAAATATTTATCCAGATATATCAAAATTTGGCATCATTCCCAAGATCTTTAGCTAATAGCAAAATTAAAATTGATAAAAATATATTTTTTCTCTTTGGGTAAAGTGCTCCGTTTTGAGATCTTGCTCATCTCTGGGATCTTGAGTCTCTAATAATCTCTTTCAATAGCTGAGCATTGTTTGTGTGTTGACATTTAAAGATTACATTACATCTCTCCTTCCACATCCACCAAATAAGCGCATCTGAAAGTAACCTTTGCCGGTTGTGTGAAGGACCTTTTCTTGAGAAACATTGCATGAGTTAGCCTAGTTCTTGGTGCAAGTTTGGTTCTTGACAGTCTATTGAGTTCAAATATTTGGAGAATCTCCTTCCATATCCATTTTGTATAATCACAAAGCAAAATAAAGGTGGTCTTGATTTCTTCTTGTTGCATACAAAGGGAGCATCGGTTAACATGATAGATACCTCTTCTTTTCATATTGTCTATTGTAGGTAGTTTATTGAGAAAGGGCCTGCCATGTACATAAGGAATGTCTTTGTGATCGGTCGATCCCATGTCCAAGCTGCTTGGGACCCACTTGTTATTTCTTTGCCTAATTTGATTCCATGCAGATGTGGCACTAAATTTGCCATTGTCATGAGGCCAAATAAGTTTATCTCGAAGAGTTGTTAAATTGATTGGAATAGCTATAATAGGCCCCAAAGTGATAACATTTGGAAATAGGATTAGGGAGACACCGGTACCGTTAGCAATGAACTCAGAGACCTTCAATCTTTGGGAGCAGAGATCTTTTAAATATTCTGTCACCATATAATTGAAAATACTCTCTTCCCATTCACCCAAGGATGGTACCACATATTAGTACTAGTTCGAGGAAAGAGATTGCATAGGAAATGTGTTTGATTAGCCAATTCCTTGCCTTTAAAATTCCTTTCCAAGCTGCAGAGTGGTATGTTCTTGTTGAAATTTCCCAGATTGATTCTTTTGAAAGATACCTACTTGAAACCCAAAAGTGACCATAAGGAACATTTGTTTTGCAAAAGATCCCTAATTGCTGCACCGGACATGCTTGATTCAATCTCTAGTATTTCTCAAGTTTAGCCCCCCTTCATCTTTGGGTTTTACAAATGCTATCCCAATTTACCATATGCATTGCCTTATTATTTGTGCCATTCAGGAAGAAGTTCATTAATAACGTTCAATATCTTGGAGAAGTCCAGCGGTAGAAGAAATGCATTACACCAATATATAGAGTAGGAGTGCAATACCGACGGATGAGTTGAGTAAATCCTGCTTTTGATAGAAACCTATTTTCCAAGAAGAAATTCTATTCTTTATTTTTTTTTGCAAGATAGGGGTTTGGTGGGTTTTGTGAATGCACACTGTGGATATGAAGCGGGAGACCCAAATAAAGGCGGCAAGCTTCCCTCACTAACCCCAAAGTTTGTGCAATAAAGACATTATCCTCAGCGTAAGGGCTCATATATACTTTACTTTTAGCATGATTTAGCTGAAGTCAGACGCGCGGTTTTTAAATCCTAAGCTATTTCACGTCTAAGCGTGGTTTTACATCAAAGCGTAATTTTCGTCTAAATGCAGTTTTGAACTTTGGCGTTTTATGAATCGTGAAGGCAATTTGCAGTTATAAATGGAATCAAAACATAGCGTAAACTGCAGCGTAAAGATAAATGCGAAGACACCGATTTACGATGAATGCAGATTCAGAAAAATCAGAGTTTAGAAACTTGTTAAGTAAAAACAGAGGGCAGTAGCTATGCAGGAGGTTTGCAGTAATGATAAAGTGCTCAAGTAAAAAGCAAACCAGAGATTTAGAGTGGTTCGGTCGGTCTTGACCTACTCCACTTTTGGCTTCCTCCTCCGGCGAGGTCACCGGCGTCAACTAGCTGCCTTCCTTCAATGAAGGCCAACTGCTGCTTTACAGTTTCTCTCCTTTTTGCCGGGCTCAGGAGACAACCCTTACTGATTCTTTCTCTCCTCTCTTTACAACTCAAGACTTGAAGAACAGAAGAGGAGAACTTTGGGACTTTACACAAATTTGAGCTCTTAGAATCCTTTGAAAAGATCGAGAATTGATTGTAGATCTGTGTCTTTTCAGTCTTTGAATGGGTGGGGTATTTTATAGGCTAACCGAGTTCAAATTTAGACTCAAAGCGATCAAATCGATCAAATCTCGAAATTCGGGATTGGCGATTGCACCTATTATTTGGAGAGGTTGCACCGCTTTTGGCGAGCTTCGGGGCGGAGGCGGGCGGTTGCACCTCTAGGGGGCAGTTACACCGCTGATGCAGCTCGGCCGAGGCCCCGGCGGTGCTACCTCTCTGTCGAGGGGAGGTTGCCTGCCAGTCTAGCTTCGAAAACTGAGCTCTGGCGGTTGCACCTCTGGCTGGGGCGGTTGCACCACCGGTCGGCTGGGAGAACACAGCCTGGCGGTTACCTCGGCCTGGCGGTTGCACCGCTGGTGCAATCAGGGTCGAATGGTTAGCTCCATTGGCCCAATTTCAATCTTTTCAGGGCCCAATTGCCCCAAGATTAAGCTAATGGGATCACCTCCCATTTTCAAGCTTAATCAATGTGCTAACTCTGATTAAATCTAAGACATCTTCTGCAGCTTTGCTCCGATCGTCAATCGCTTCTTCGGCGAGTTTTCGGCGAACTTCCGCCGATCATCCGATGAACCCTCGGTGATTCTTCTGCGGACATCCGGCAAACTCCTGGACTTTTTGCGACGATCCACTTGGCGAGTTCCGGCGAGCCGGCAGCAAGCTTACGGACTTCTGGGATCTGTTCTCGAGAACCTCCGGCGACCGTCGAACTTCCGTCGAACTCTCGAACTCCCAGCGTGATCATGATCTTGACTCGGCGCCAACTCCTGCTGCTTGTCGACTTTCATCGTAGTTAATCCTACACACTTATCTCAACACATAGATTAGATAACAAATGACAATTGACTTCATCATCAAAATCTGATATTCAACAAGTTCACCATCTTTCCGGGTCCCGACATGCATGATCAACTTTCGAACCCATCACGAAGATTGGGGTGGCGGCGGTACAACCCCTCGAGAGGTTCCCACCCGTTAAGCTTCCTTGTGCCTTCCGGGTTTCGCACCCCGTCGACTTCGCCGCGCATGTCGGACTCCTTGGTCCGTGTTTCAAGGCGGGTGGGATAGAGCCACTGGCGATGCCTAGGTCGCCCGTGTGTACCCGGGAACGCGATGATGGCGCATCATGTCCTCAACCGCATCGGCCCGGTATCCACTCGAGCGAGCGATCCGTCCGGACCCGGTGTCGATGCAGCCCGCGTCGATCCGCACCCGAAGCGGCGGGGGCTAACCGCCGTTCCGCATCCGACCAAGGAGTGCATCGTCGGCCCCATCCGCTTCCCTCCGGCAATTTCAAGCACTCTTTGACTCTCTTTTCAAAGTCCTTTTCATCTTTCCCTCGCGGTACTTGTTAAGCTCTCGGTCTCTCACCCATATTTAGCCTTGGATGGAATTTACCGCTGATTGGGGCTGCATTCCCAAACAACCCGACTCGTCGACAGCACCTCGTGGTGCGACAGAGGTCCGGCCGGACGGGGGCTCTCACCCTCCCGGCGCCCCTTTCCACGGGGACTTGGGCGGTCCGTCGCCGAGGGCGCTTCTCGGACCTAATTCAGACAGCGCAGCCACCGATTCTCAAAATTTGGGCTGATCGGTTCGCTTCGCCGTTACTAAGGGAATCCTTGTAAGTTTCTTCTCCTCCGCTTATTTATATGCTTAAACTCAGCGGGTAGCCCAACCTGACCTGGGGTCGCGGTCCGTGGCATCGACTACTTTCCCCGACTTGGGTCCTCGAGCCCGCCCCGGGTCGAAAACCACGACGTCTGGCTCGCACAAGGCATCCCACCAGCGTCGTGTTCGACAACCATCGGCCGGCCCGCTCTTGACCAGCCGCACCTTCCAAACGCGGGGGCCATCCTCGCGTTCGCCCCCGCCCCCGAGGAAGGAACAACGAAGCGTCGGCGTGGCGCTTGGCGGCGTGCCCTTAGCGGATGACCTGGGCGCAACTTGCATTCAAAGACTTCGATGGTTCACGGGATTCTGCAATTCACACCAGGTATCGCATTTAAGCTACCTTCTTCATCGATCACGAGCGAGATATCCGTTGCCGAAGTCGTCAATGGGGTCACCGTCGGAATTGTAGACTACTGCATGCAGCGAGGCCCTCCGACTTGATGTTCCTGTTCCTTGGTGCTATCCGGCGCCGTGGTTGGTAGTTCATCCCTTGGTGCGTCCTGCCGAGGCGGACCCGACGATGAAGGTGTTTGTCGGGACGAGCCCAGCGAGCAATCGTTGGCGCATTCACGGTCGTCCTCGTTGGTGGGTCTCGACAATGATCCTTCGCGGGTTCACCCTCGGAAACCTTATTCGACTTCTCCTTCCTCTAAATGATAAGGTTCGGTGGACTTTCATGACGTCGATGGCGGGCGGCGAACGCCCGATCGCCTCGATCGAACACTTCACGGACCATTCAATCGGTAGGTAGGGCGGCGGGCGGTGTGTACAAAGGGCAGGGACGTAGTCAGCAGCGAGCTGATGACTCAGCTTACTAGGAATTCCTCATTGAAGACCAACAATTGCAATGATCTATCCCCATCACGATGAAATTTTCAAAAGATTACCGGGCACTGTCGGCCAAAGGCTATAACTTCGTTGAATACATCGGTGTGTAAGCGTGCGATTGGGAACATCTAAGGGCATCACAAACCTGTTATTGCCTCAAACTTCCGTGGCCTAAGCGGCCATAGTCCCTCAAAAAGCTGGCGGCGGAGGGATGCCTCCCCGTAGCTAGTTAGCGGCTGAGGTCTCGTTTAGTTCTCCGAATTAACCGGACAAATGGCTCCACCAACTAAAACGCGGCCATGCACCACCACCCATAGAATCAAGAAAAGAGCTCTCGGTCTGTCAATCCTTGCTATATGCGGACCTAGTAAGTTTCCCGTGTTGAGTCAAATTAAGCCCACAGGCTCCCTCACAGTGGTGCCCTTCAATCAATTCCTTTAAGTTTCAGCCCTTGCGACCATACTCCCCAGAACCCAAAGACTTTGATTTCTCATAAGGTGCGGCGGAGTCTAAAAGCAACATCCGCCCGATCCACGATTGGCATCGTTTATGGTTGAGACTAGGGCGGTATCGATCGTCTTGAGCCACCAACTTTCGTTCTTGATTAATGAAAACATCCTTGGCAAATGCTTTTTTGCGAGTGGTTAGTCTTTCATAAATCCAAGAATATCACCTCGACTATGAAATACAAATGCCCCCATTTGTCCCTCTTAATCATTACTCCGATCCGAAGGCCAACACAATAGGACCGAAATCTGTGATGTTATCCCATGCTAATGTATCGGGCGTGGGCTTGCTTTGAAGCACTCTAATTTCTTCAAAGTAACAATGGGAAGCCACGACCCGACCGATTAAGGCCAGGCATGCATCGCCCAAACCGAGAAGGGATGGGACGGCCAGGTTACACTGCCATGGCGGACCGACCGACCCATCCCAAAGTCCAACTTCTGAGCATTTTTTAAGCGCAACAACTTAAATATACACTATTGGGGCTGGAATTACCCGCGGCTGGCGGCACCGGACTTGCCCTCAATGGATCCTCGTTAAAGGATTTAGATTGTACTCATTCAATTACCCGGACTCGAAGAGCCCGGTATTGTTATTTATTGTCACTACCTCCCGTTTTAGGATTGGGTAATTTGCGTGCCTGCTGCCTTCCTTGGATGTGGTAGCCGTTTCTCGGGCTCCCTCTCCGGAATCGAACCTAATTCTCCGTCACCCGTCACCACCATGGTAGGACCCTATCCTACCATCGAAAGTTGATAGGGCAGAAATTTGAATGATCGTCGCCCGGCACTAGGGCCGTGCGATCCGTCAGTTATCATGAATCGCCGAACGGCGAGGCAAAGCCCCGTCGACCTTTTATCTAATAAATGCATCCCTTAGGAAGTCGGGGTTTGTTGCACGTATTAGCTCTAGAATTACTATGGTTATCCGGTAGCCGTACCATCAAACAAACTATAACTGATTTAATGAGCCATTCGCGGTTTCACAGTTTGAAATAGTTCTTACTTACACATGCATGGCTTAATCTTGAGACAAACATATGACTCTTGGAAGGATCAACCGGGTAGCACGTCCTCTGACGCCAAGCCCAACATGCCGACCCATTACCACGGGGAAAGGGGGGGCAATGATGGGAAGGCTGTCATCCGTTGAAGAAGGCGACCAAGAAAACCAACCGATCATGTGCCAAGAGTCCAAAGACC